>JARHVA010000985.1:2937500-3167500 GCA_037957365.1 Torreya grandis | reverse complement strand
TACAAAAAAGGTATGATGACTAATGATGCATTTTGAAACTTTCTCAATAGAAAGCATACCCCACAAAGACCATAAACATTTTGAGCATGTGATTTTTACTATCCATCAATTGCAACATCTATTAGTTACTACAATGGTTATATGTGTTTTATAAGCCTTGGTAATTACTCACAACACAAAAAAATCAAAATGGCATAATGATATATATAAGTTATTATATTAGGTTGGTGTCCTATTAAATACAACACATAATTATAAATGCAAACTATGATGTGAATTGTGTTATATTCTAATTAGAGGATCTTTATTTAAAACTTCATTTAATGGGTTGTTAATTTTGGTGTATTAGCCGTAAAAAATCTAAAATAGACTTACTAGAGGTATATGACAATCAATGTGGAGATCAATTTAGCATCAAATTAATGTCCTAGAAATTATTCAGGCAGGATTATTATTGGCCTACAATGGAGTAGGAATTTCATGAATATGCTCACAATGTTATAAGAATAGTATTAAAAATCATTTACTATCACAAGATTTGTAACCCATTATCTCACATTGGACATTTTCCATTTTGGGATTAGATTTTATTGGTAAGGTAAATCTATAATAATAAAAATGTCACAAGTTCATTATTGTAGCTATAAAATATGTTTAAAAATGGGTAGAAGTTGTACCTTTAGTCTATTATAGGATGGGATATATGTCACTTCTTCATGACACATATTATTTCACAGTTTGGATTACCACTAGTTATTATAATAGATAATAGATCATCCTTTAAAAATAAAATAGTTAAGTGATTTTTTATGAAATTGAAGATCCTTAATACTTTATCTAATCCATTACCTATAATTAAATGGGAAAATAAAATTGATAAATAAGATGATTTCCAAAATATTAATAAAAACATGGCACAAGTTACCATAATAAAATTATCTACACACTATGGGCATCACACAAGTTTACATACACCAATTAAGACTATACCATATTCTCTTATTTATGGAATAGAAGCAGTGTTCCCTTTAGAGTTATAAATTTCATCATTGCAGGTTTCTTTAAAATACATTATTAAGGAAAGTGAGTATTGATAAAAAATGATTACATGAGCTATAAATGCTCAATCGCAAGCATAAAAATCTATTAAACATCTAAATTTTTATCAAGATCATATTAAAAGAGAATATGGAAAGAATATTCATAATCATGAGTTTCAAATTGAATTTTTAGTGTTAAAAGAGAACTAAAATAATACTAATGAAGGTAAATTCAAACCCAAGGTGTTAGGTCCATTTATAGTTACCAAAAATGTGCGTACATGAGTTTATCATTTGGATACACATGAATGGAAACCTATGAAGAACCCTATAAACATCATTGTAGTTGTGATAATATTATTCATAAGCAATCATTCAACTACTTAAAAAAATTAAAAATCAAATATGTCAAAAAATTCAAAACAAATCAAATATTTGAAAAATAAAAAACATTCATAATAATCTCAAAAAAATCAAAAATAAAGACTTGATCATGATATGAATTGTTAATTTACTTATTCACATATGTTATTTATCACATATTGGGTAGATAACATAAAAAAATTATATACACATACATTTCATGAGGTATATGAGTGTGATGCAGGACATACATGGACTCCTAGACATTGGACTCACTTCTATCCAATGACCATGCCTATGTTGGGGGCATCTTATTCCACATGTTACATTATCATAGGTTATATTTATCTATAACCTCTATACCATGTTAATTTACATATCTTACAAGTGTCTTGATAATTACTCATATCTTAAATTGTGTTACATGGATATTTTACTTCTATATAATGTGACATTGATACATATGGATGGTATAGACTAGTTTTCACTTGTTTTATGCTCTTTAAATTTTTTTAATTTATTAAATGATAGGTTAAACATTGATTTATTATTATGCATGGCCACTTGGACTTGTGTGTAGGATATCTTTATGTCCTTTGTTTATGACATTCTTAATATCCTTTATGTTTTGACCATGACCTTGTTTATTTTTATATGTTCATGTCCTTTGTATATTTCCCATGGCTTTATGTGTAACATTAAATGACATTATGTTGCAATTTGTGTTATGCTTGTTATGAGTCTTGAGCTTGATTAGTGGTGGTATAATCCATATCATGCACTTTTACTACATAGTCTCATTCAGATATGGTTACTTACTATATGCCTCATTACTAACCTACCTAGACATAACACTTGTATGCCTCACATTCAATATGTTACATATAGTCTTCAATGACAATTACTATACTATGATAACATACTATCCACATGTTGACATCATGTTATATATTTATCACATGATATAGTTAAAATTTCATTTGAGATGCAGACTTTGTTTTCAGACCTGAGTTGTCATAGGCCTATTTTATTCTATCTTACATTGTTATATACCTACTATAGTCAACTAGATATTAAAAATTTAAGTATATTCTTATTAGTTTTACTTACTATATTTAACATATGTCACTTGTCAATAAATATAAATTTTCAATTCAACCTTTACTTTGGTATTTATGATTAAATGTCATATATTTTAATTTGAATTATCTTTAAATTATTTATACATATTAAAAAGTATTA
Organism: Torreya grandis; assembly: GCA_037957365.1. Taxonomy (NCBI): domain Eukaryota; kingdom Viridiplantae; phylum Streptophyta; class Pinopsida; order Cupressales; family Taxaceae; genus Torreya; species Torreya grandis. Next base: position 3,164,855 of record JARHVA010000985.1, on the reverse strand, counting down.
AATTAAAAATAAGGTAAAAATTAAAAATAGGGTAAAATATTTGTAGATACATAATTGCATCAGTCACACTGAAGTAGTCAGAAACATTATCATAAATATATTATTATTTATGCCTCACCAACATGTTAAATCAAGAATGGGAACACCACAAAACTAATTTGGCTAGGTTGAATTATTAATATAAATCCATTGAATTAAATAATTCCAATATCAATTATTAAATTATCAAATCATAATTAAAATATGTAATAAACTCAATAGAAGAATAAAACATGGCATAAAAATGTTGAGACAATAATTTTAACAAAATAATATCCCATATATTATTGAAATATGGCCCAAATATATTAAAAGATAGTACAATGTTCATAAATACTTCTCCCAAGAGAGACTAAGAGAGAAGATAATAAAATTTATAGAAAATAGAAGAAGCTTGATAAAAACACTAACATAAGCATATAGAAGAAGATACCCATACACTTTATAAATGGACTGAAGAGAAGAAAAATAATAATAAATATCTAATTATTAACTTATCCAGCCTTCTAGTTGTATGCTTAGTGTCCCTATTCCCTATGTAGTGAGATAAAAATAGGTGCAAAGTGGCCATAGAATTATATATATAATGTAACCCTAATATTTATTATAATAAGGAATATCTCTAATCAAATAAAAGAGGTGAAAGCTACATGACATCTCATATTATTTGGATTATGTGAATTAAAAACTCACATGAGAAAAATTAATATACAACTTAGGATATTTAAAATGCCCAAATAAAATTAATCTCCAACAGTCCCCTTCAAGATTTATTTTGGAGTTTCAAAGAGGGAAAAACATTAAGACAATAAGGGAGGTGACATTATAAAATACTCCTCCCTATTCCTTCAAGATGAACAACACATTAATATTTTGAGAAAATAAAGAAAAAGAAAAAATATGTTTTCAATCCATAGTTTTGGGTGAAATTATTAAAAATATCCAATGGTAATATCTAGAAAATAAGTTCAACTCTCTATGGAATAATGACCAACAAAAGTAAGATAAAAATAAGGATCCACTCTAACCTACAAAATAAAAAAGATTATAATAATTTTGTGTTATTAAATAAACCTGCATCAAATATAATTTTTGTAATAAAAAGTAGATCGAACCAAAACTATAAAAACAACTAAAACAAATTTTGTAATAAAGTGCTAATTCCATTTTAAATAGTGAACAATGAAAATAAATATGTCCCAAATAAAGATATATTATATAAATATCCCATTTTAAAAATATTTAAAAAAACACCATTATGGGTAGAGATAATACAAGGTTATGCAAAAATATATATATTTAATAAAATAGCTCTAAAATAAATAATCCTTGATAACTTGCAATAAAAATAAAGAAAACTATATATAACTCTAACCATATCAAAAAATTAAAATAAGAACAATCAAAGAAAAGTAAGCATCAAAGTTCCAAAACAAACATATATGCCCAAAAATGATTATATTATCCAAAAGGCATATAAAAAAAAATCTAATTTTTAATCATTAATCACATTCATAAATATATTAATATTTAAAAAAATTATTGATACATGGATAACATTTGCATTAGCACATGGAAAACATTATCATGTTAATGCAAATGTTATCCATGGAAATGAGAAAGAAATTAAGTTTCTCTTTCACAAAAATAGTTTTACCTTTTACAAAAGAAGATTTATATAAAGAAGTCACACCATTTTTATTTAAAGGCAACATATCTTTAGGGATCCAAAAAAATTTAACTTTATGTTGCTTTTTTTTCCAATGATGAGAAGAGAAGTGGTTTCTTCTACCACAATCACTCTTTTTTATCAATAAATATATTTAGAGGGTCTTTCTCCTATCTATTAATTTCAAAATAATACAAAAACTACCCCTAGACATAATCAAAGCTATATATAGGCTATATAAAGTAATTCTCAAAATACAATCCTACAAAATTATTAAAAACTTCTATCAAAGAATCTAGTTCAGAAGAAAAGAGATTATCATGTAGTAAAAAGACCATTAATTATTAAGGCAAAATATTCCCAAGTAGAGAGGGAAAGCAAGTACAAAAAAAACTCCCCAAAGGGTATGATTTTTACCCAAAACCAAAATGTAACCCAAAGATACAAAATAAAAAGACTACTTGCTACCCAAAAAAATGCATTACAACCTTAAAATTTGTCCATTAACATTATAAAAAATAAGTGTTAAAATAAATAATTTTTTGAGCCAACATATGATCCAAAAACCCTTGAATAGTTTTTGTCATTGATATCTGAATAAAATCCATATCTTGAACAACTAAGGTTTTGAGAAGTTATGTTTAATAATGTCAATCATTCTACTTCACAGAAACTTTTTAAATCACAAGGAAAAGTATCGTGTACCTTCAAATGAGTTTGTTAAACACCTTCTATTTATCAAACTCTTTCTCTTTATTTAGAGGTGAAAAAAATATCCGATCATAAATAAGGAAACACAAAAGAGGATATTGTAATTTTATGCCTATCCAAACCCCATTCACAACAAAAATAAATAAAAAATAAAAAATCATCCTAACTATGGCATCTAGAGTAAGTTTTCATTGGATTTTGGTTCCCTCATTTGAAGCATAGAGAAAAAAATAGACCATCTTTCACAAAATTTATTATAAACTTTAAACAAGTAATCCTTTCCAAATTCAGCATATTATTCTAGCATTGTTCCTCTTGCTAAAATAGTTGAATATTTAAAAGACTCATTTTTCATATTATCCCTCAAACTCTAGATGACCTCAAATGCCTTGGGATGTTCCCCTGGATCAAGAAAGGATATCCCTTTTTCGTAAAAAAATATTTTTTTACCTTTTATGTTATAATAAGTTCATTATGCATGTAATACATAAATTATTTTATTATTTCATCCATAAAATAGGATTGGGATTCTAATAGGAAAAATAAATCAAAACTAAATTATGAATATAAACCTCATGTGAGGCCCTGATTTTCACAATGCTAACTTTTGGGACTTTTTTATTATTTCACATATCTTGATGTGACATGATCTTTATATTATTTGAGATAGGAGACATTTATTATTTATTGTTATATTATTATTACATTATTATTAAGATAGTGGTTTTGTGTACTTTTTTTTTTTAGTTTTACTTGCATGAGTATAATTCAGATGTTAGTGGTAGATGATTACATTTGTTCATTGAGATGTAAATTATATTTCTATGCTAGTAGAGCAAGTGCCTCTTGGGCATGTGATTGATTATTTAGATTATTGGATTATTGAGACATGTATATAACCTCATGATGATTATATATGTGTTTTTATTTGGATGTTTTACATATACATTTTGTATTTATAGATATTACTTGAGATGTTTAAATTCATAAGCTTAGGCTACTTAGGGTAGTGCAATTTTATGGGTGAAATGATGTAAAGATGATAAGAGAGGCCAAGTGAGTGATTTGGTAATATGATAATTATAAATGAACCATTAGTATTATATATTAGTGACTTCATGACTCTCTTTAATTAAAATCCAATCCTAATGTTGTTTTTTAACCTAGACTTATATTTTGACCTCTATGATCCTCCTAGCATTATTCACATCCCCTTGGAACTATTCATTACCTTTTAATAGTACCTTAAGGGTCATTTTAAATTTAAATTAAATAAAAAAGGTAAATGATTAAACTAATTAAATTACCCCTTAACCAAAAATATGATTAGTAATTTAAACCCATGTCTACAAGTTGATTAAAAAAACATTATAGGTGTATTTAAGACCTATTTTGACCAAGGGATGGGCTAAGACCTTTTTGTTGAAAAAAATTGGGATAGCTCATGTTCCCATTCATGGCATGGGGAAGATATAACATTTATGGACTTTCCCACATGGGTGTGATAGGTGAGTTAATGCTTAGAGAAGACCTTTCTTATAATAGCCAAGGAATAGGAAAGGACAAGTGTCACCTTCCCATTTTCTATTATGTTGGAATGTTTTGACTATAAGAGGAATGAAGTCCTTACTTTAAAGAACTTATGAGATTATTTTCAAATTATATAGTTGAGGAGAGTTTGATTAAGTAAACAATATTATAAAAGGAGAGGGATAGTTTGGTTTGGAAAGGAGTTAGCTTGTTTCAAACACTTTTATAACATCTCTTTATGTAGATTAAAGTGGTTGAGCTAAAGTATACTTCCATATCACCCATGTAATAATATTATATATAATTATTATTTATTCCTAGGTGTTTTTAATCTCTTTCTATATATTTTATATTATTCAATAAGTTATTTATACATTTCAAAGGAATAGGAAAGGTCTTCTTGAGAATGTGAAGTGAACCACCCTTTTGGATTTATAATGTAATGGTTGCTCCTCTTTTCAATTGAATCATGAAATATAATTTCATGTGCATTTTGAATATAATATAGATTGTCATTGTATCATAGCCTATAAAAATTAATTGTATTCTTATATCCATTAATATAGTTGTATAGCACGCATATTTCATTAGATACTTTATTCTTTCTATTCTTTAGTGGAATGGTGCACTTTGTCAATTGGTTTTTAAAGAGTTTTAGTTGGTTTTTTTTAGCACAATCCTAGAGATAGTCAAAATAATAATGGTAACATCTATAAAATGAAATAGATACTACAACATTAATCCAATGGTTGTATTTCACTTGAAATTATTGGTAGACCTATGTTTACACCTTATGTGTTTCACTTGATGTCGTTGATAGACTTGTGCTTACATCTTGTCAAGTTTTTATATAGATACATTCAGCACAATAGTGGTTGGTTGTAAAAAATATTATAGTCTAGATATCATGGCCTTAAAGTTTATCATAGACTATATTAATTAAACTTAGTCTTTCAAAATATCCAATTTATGGGTTGTCTTTCATGGGTTGTCAATGATTTCTTATTTTATTTAATTTGAAATTAATTTGGAACCATTTATGGAATAATTCTCCTCACACTTATCACATGCCTATCAAAAAACTATAAATTTTTCATTATAGCATGGCATATTGATTGGAGTTCCTAATTTTTATAGAATTAATATTTATATACATTTCAATATTGTAATTATCCACCAAATAAGGAGAGAGGTATTTTAAGTTTTAAGATTTTTTTATTAAAATTTAGAACTTCATATTTTTAAGTACTTTATTTCAAATTTTAAAATCATTTAAATTTGGTGTAATTTTTCCTTTAATTAACTTGAGCAAGATACTTTAAGAAAATTTGGCAAACAACAACCAAATTTTGAAAATATAGGTATAAATAAAGAGAGTTACTCTTTTACCCATTCACTTCTATCAAAAATGTAAATCCAAAAATCAATAAAATATAATTATATTGATATATGAGGTTTTCTTTTTAAGCCAATGTTAATGACAAGTTGAATCTTTTTCATGTGCCACCTAGGTACCACATACCACTCTTATCCCACATACCTTAAACCCTCTTTCATGTATTTTTGAGTATGTAGAAAGGGTTAGCTTCTTTCACATACTAATGGGTGTATATGAAGGTTAGGTATATAGAGAGGTTTATTATTTCATTCTATTAGTATATAGAAAAGGGGATCATTTTGGAGTGATAAGGAACCAATTTAGGGTTAATAAAAACTCAAAACCATGCAATCAATCAAATCTATCATTAGCACAACATTTATTAGAAAATATAGTTGGTTAGAATGCTCTCATAAATTTGATAAAACACTCATATTAAATGACATATGGTTTGATATTTATGATAGGGAGAAATAGCTAGTTGAGCCAACAGGGAATACAAAGGATATTCAAGCATGGAAGTAGAAAAACTAGAAATCATTAGCCTTGATGAGGGCCTTAGTAAACAAAGATGTGTTTCATCATATTTATTGGTGTAATTCTTCATGGGAATAATTTCACAAACTAAAATAGATATATCATTTCCACTCAAAGTTAGAATTCATTCAGTTGTAGTTGAATTTGTTCAACCTCAAATTGAAATATGGTGATGTGATGAGAATGGCTTCAAAGATATGTACCATCAAGCATGAATTATAATTAAAGGGTGTCAAAATTGAAATCTAAATGACCACATTCATAAAATCTCTTATTTATAACTATTCAACCTATTTGGAGTCTTTACAAGCAAGTAATCAATTGAAGACTCTCACATTTGTTCAATTAGTTGAAAATATGGTAGAAAGAGAAGAGACCTTTGGAAGAAAACCTGAGCCTAAAATAGGATAAAGTGTTTTATATGTCAAATTAAATTCTTCCAAAACATATAATAAGGCCATGTCTTCCAAAAATGAAGGCAATAATAAATACAAGAAGTACAAGGGAAAGGCAAAAAAAATGAAAATCAAGGTGGTTAAATATAGAATGATAAATAAAACCTCTATTTCAAATATTATGAAAAAAAGGAAGTCAATAGACTCATTAATGTATAAATCCATGGGATAAATTTGAAGCATATCATAAGAAGAAAGAGGAAAAATAAAAGAAAATAAAAGAGTCAAACTCTACCCAATTCACTAGTGAATGTGTATTTTTCATTATACATGATGAAGAAAATAGTATCTCAATCCATTATTCATGGTTTTATGCTTGGGTTATTGATATTGGTGCCACTTTACATATGACTTTATGATAATACTTCTTTGAGTATTTTAGTGAACAAATTTGTGGTGCAGTATACCTCATAGATAAATCACGTCTGCAAGCACAAGAAAGAGGTACAGTATGACTCAAGTGTTTAGGGTTTCCATATTTTAAACTCTAAAATGTTATCTACCTTCCTCAATTAAAATAAAACTTTTTTATATAGTGCTCATAAGGCAACAAGGCCATTCCATTCTATTGGACAATGGTGATGTCACAATAAAGAAAAAAGTGATAATGCAGGCATCTTGACTGGATATGAGGAAGGGAAACTACTCAAACTTAGGCATGAACCATAAAATTCAAGGAATTATGCTCATATCATGGAAGACATAATGTCTCCAAACATGTTATGGCATACAATATTTGGGCACACTCACTATAGTAACATTTATGTATTATAAAATAATGGTGTTGTTGGCATGCCTACATTGCCCATAAAATTAGATGAAAAGTGTGAAGCCTATATCATGTCTAAACATGAAAGACAACAATTCCAAAATTCATAGAGGAAATCTGAAAAAAAAATTATAATTGGTTTACTCAGACTTATGTTTTATTACAATCCTCTATGTTGGTGGTCATAGGTATTTCATGTTGTTCACTGATCACTATAGTAGTATGAATTATATATACTTTATGAAGAAAAAATTATAAGCCTTCGATACTTTCCAAAAATTTTGAACCATGATTGAAAATTAATCTCAAACCCTCATCGAGACACTCATGATAGACAATGGTGGTGAATACACTCTAAATAAGTTTGAATCCTACCTTGAGAAAAATGGGATCAAACACCATCTAATGGTTCCTTACACTCTTCAACAAAATAGTTTTGTAAAAAGGAAGGAATAAAACATTGGTGAATATGTTTCATGTTATGGTGTAATATAAAGGGGTAAATCTACACTTTTGAAACAAAGAAGATACAATAGTAGTATACCTCTACAATAGATCACCATTAACATCTCTTGAATCCAAGATTCCATATGAGATGTGGTGTGGTCTCTTTCCTTTAGTGTGACATCTTTAGATTTTTTAATCAATTTATTGTGCATTGATTCCAAAGGAGGAAAGAAATGATTTGGACCATAAGAGTTGAAAATGCATCCACTTCAAATATTTTAAATCCTCCAAGGCATACATGTTATATGATGAGAAAGAGAATAAAATTCTTATCACAATAGAATTTTTTTTTTGTGAGAATACAAAGGACAAAGATCATATTGATTGATAGTTGACTTGACTTGACAAGTATACAAATTTTGATGTCTATAGAGAAAGTTATTTATATGTTCCAAATAATGAGTAGGGGACACACATTTGGGAATCTATTGATTTTCTATTGTCTCATATACATGAGATTGAAACTCCTCTTGAAGGAGAGAGTGAAACTTAATTAGATAATGAACAGAGGCCACCAAAACATAGGGTAGAAAGTGATATAAATTTATAGAATGAATTTGAAGCACCTAAAACACATAAATATATGCTTAAGTGGGCCACTCAAACATTGAAACATGTGAAATCTAGTGAAGCTAGGAAAATTAGCACTAAAAGTGCACAAATATCCATATCACAATCAATAAAGTCCCTTAAACAAATTCAAAATAGGATTAAAATCTCACCTTGAGTGATTCTATAGAAGAGGAAATCAATGTTGCATTTGATTCAAAACCAACATCTTTCAAACAGGATAAGATTCTTGAATCTTAGAGAAAAGTAATGAAAGATGAGTATAGTGTATTGGTAAAAAATGGGATTTTTAAATTGGTTAATCCTCCATATGGATACAAACCTATTGGATTTAAGTGGATCTATAGAAACAAATAAAAGGTTTATGGATCAATTTAAAATCATAAATTAAGGATTGTCATAAATGGTTATACTTAAAAATAAGGAATTGACTACAAAGAAACCTTTGTATTTATAACCAAATGGACTATCACTCAAACCATGTTGGCTTTGGCAGCTCACATTGGATGGAAAATTCATAAAATGTATGGTAAAACTTCATTTCTAAGTGGTGACCTCAAGAAAACTATGTACATGACACAACTTGAAGGTTTTATAGTAAATGGACAAGATTACAAGGTGTGCAAAATGTAAAAATCATTATGTGGTTTGAAACAATCCCCTTGGGCATGGTATGAAAAAATAACTGAACACCTCATGAACATGAACTTCAAACATTTTGAGTTTGAATATGAAACTATTTTCATCAAAAAAATTGACAAAATATTTGTATTTTTGGTGGTGTATGTTAATGATCTACTCATCTCAGGTAATAATGAATGACACATATAAAGTTCAAATTAGAGTTGATGAAAAGTTTTGATATGATTGATTTGGGTTACCTTAATTACTACTTGGGTATTTAAGTAATTTAAAAAAAAAATTATTCATAAATCATTATAATTATGTTGGTAACATTTTGATCAAGTTCAAAATAGAAGATTATAAGCCTCTTATCATGCCCATGGAATAGAATCTAAAATTGACATCAAAAGATTTGATAAATTTGGTTGATTCCACTAAATATAAACATCTCATTGTAAGTATGATTTATGTGACCACAACTAGACTAGATATTTCATTTTTTATTGGTGTCCTCTTAGGATTCATATAAAAACCTAAGGATAGTAATTAGGTAGCATCAAAAAGAGTTCGTCGGTATCTCAAAGGAACACAAAATTTTGGGATCAAATACTCCAAGGAAGGAGACTTAAAACTAGTTAGATATTTAAATTTTTACTATGTTGGTAACGAAGATGGAAATTCCACCATAAGTTTATGATGAACTTAGGTACAATAGTTGTTATTTATAAATCTAATAAGCAATCAATGCCAATAATTTCTTTAGTAAAATTAGAATATATGGCTGCCTCATAGGCAACTAGAGAGATCTTGTGGCTCAAAAGGGTTCTTTGAGATTTGTAATAGCAAGTTGTTTCATCAACACCTCTCATGTTTGACAACACTTCTATAATTTAAATGGAAAATTATCCAATCTTTCATGACTAAACCAAACATATCAATATCAAATTTAATTTGATTTGGTAGTATTTGAAATATGGTATTATCAAGTTATAACATTGTCCTATAGCAAAGTAACTAGTAGACATCCTAAAAAAAGACTTTGGATGAGAAAGAATTTGAAAATTTTAGAGGATTGATTGGTTTGATAATGACCCCTATAGATTAAAGGGGGATGTAACAATATTTTATATAATTATTATTTATTCCTAGGTGACTTTTATCTCTTTAGATAGCTTTTATTTTATATAATAAGTTGTTGGTCCATTATCATAGGAATAGGAAAGGTCTTATCGGGAATTTGAAGTGAACAACCATTTTATATTTATAATATAATATTCTCTCCTCTTTTTAATTGAATTGTGAAATATAATTTCATGTGTATTATTAATATAATCCACCCTATCAACCCATGTATGTTTCATTTTATTATTCTAAAGATAAATCTAGCATCCCTTATTTCCTTGTACTTTTAAGAGGATATATGGCCACTTGGTTTACCATTTTTTCTTATTTTTTTGCATGGTTGAGCTTATGGCCACCACACAAAAAAAAATCCTCTTTTGGATTGGAGATAAACAATCCTCCACTTTTGTTAGATATTTTTATAGCCGATTTTTTAATTTAAATTTTTAGTGTTATGATGCCTAAATGGGATTAGATTATCTACATGATATGTGCCTTCATGAGTAGATTTTGGGCAAGGGCACTAAGTTTTAAATCCTCCTATAAATATCCAATGCATGGGGTTTAGAAAATGGAAAACCTCATGTTTTCAAGGTCCTCCAATTGAAAGGGGGAAGGGTTTGGGAAAGGGTGGCACTCTAAAGGCCTTTTTATCCTACCCCATAGTGTGAAGAGTGGAAATTATCATCTACAATGGATGAATTTAGAGTCTTGATAAGTATTGAAACTTTTCATGGTTTCCATGTGTGTATTTTACATGTTCATATGAGTGTTATTGTATTTGTGTTATGTGGGTTTCGGTTTGAGGTGAATGTGGAAGCCTTTTATTATAAGGAAGTTGTTAGTTGAGATTGTATATTATAGTAGAGCTTATTACATTATAATTACCCACCTCTTTTATTTATTATATTATGTTACCTTAAACCATTGGTGTCATTTATGCTTAGAATTAGGAGTCATATGGTGAGGAGTGCCTAGGGAAACCATATGATGATGGAAAATATGGGAGTTGAATCCTTCATTGCCTCAACCTTATGAGTGCACTTACGAGCTTACTTAGAGAATATCTTTACTTTAATGATTTTTTAAATATAAATTTTATGCAAATAATATTAATTGATATAAATCTATTTGTATGTAATATTCAATTTTCTAACAATGTGAAAGATGAAAAAGGAAAATTGATGTAATATTATGAGCTTTCATGCATTATTATTTCATTGAAATGAAAGTTGAAAGAAGATAAAATGTAATAAAATAAAATGTTCTTTGAAATTTAAGTCAAAAAAATTGGTATGAACAAATTCATTTTATATTTTCCATAATATTTAAAAAATAAAATTAAATTTTTTTTTCATATTGCTCACTTTGCATGTATTTAGTTAAGCCCAAGAAGGGCTAGTTTCATTTAAACATTTTTTATAAAATTCTAAAATTACCAATTTTTCCTAAATTTAATTTTGATAAAATTAGGTTTTTCTAGGATTCTGTGGTATTGCATATATAAATTTTTCAACTTATAGTTCAATTCATATGGATTTTTGAAGGAAAACTACTATTTATACTATGAATTTCTTAAGAAAGGTGAAAAAGTGCCCATATAAATTTTAGATAAAATATTATAATTTCTATGCCCTATAACAATTCATTTCATGAATTTTGATCTTACAGTATGATATCTATGAATTTTTCAAAATTGGTTATTTTTAAGGTAATTGGTTGTGTGACAAGCTCCTTTGAAAGTCATAGACCTTGTTTACGTAGGGTGACCCCAAAAATTAGCCAGTGATCCTCCACATTACCATGCAAATCAATCTTAAGGCCATGGGGGGATGCAGACATTATTTGGGTGGTAACTATCACAACTTAGGCTAGTGGCTTGGATAAAGGCCACATGGATTTTATTACCCCAACCACATTCTTTAATAGATCGAGTGGTCAAATATTATTGACCACCACCAAATTAATAGCTTCATTTTTATTCATTATGTGAATTTCATTTAATATTTATTTTTGAAAAAAATTATGAATTCCTATGTCTAAGCCTTTTTTTAATAAACCAAAACATTTTTATAAGACCTGAACCTTTTTTGTATAGTCGATAAAGGATAATGAAAGACCTGAAGGTGGGGTGGCCCAAAGTGCCCCCCCCATAAATATTTATTTCTCTTCTAAATGGAATAATTTTTAGGGCCTAAAATAATATATTTTTAAATATAAGTTTCATTTTTCTAAGAGAGGTCATTTTTTAGCTTTTTTATATTTGTGAGCTCTTAGAATCCCCAAGACAGATTGATCCAAAATATAACCATCCTTATTTTCCTACCCTCTACCACATGAACTAAAAATAAAATATTAAATCTTAAAATAAAAATGATTTCTAATTAAAACTAGCTTGGTAACCATTAATAGTCATGAAGGAGCTTGAAGCTCCCAAAATACATTATCAAAAAGTGTGGGTGCCTGAAACCTCATCAAGACATTAAAAGAAGAAGGATACATGTAAAATAAACCCAAACATCTTTATAGCAAGATGTATTTTCAAAATTAAATAAAAATGTTAAAACCTTGGATACCCCATTAATGGCAATCATCCAAGGATGAGGAAAGTGAAGGGGGATGACTATGGACATTTCGTCCTCCAAAAACTCATTTGTCTTTCCCCAAATTTGAAATACAAAATTAATAAGTGATTTTAAAACTTTATTATCTTCCTTAAGGATTTATAGGGATTCCTCATCTTGACCAAATCTGATGGTCGAGATCGAAAAGATGTGATGATTGAGATGGAGTGCTTCATTTTCAAATAGCTAATCAAGGAAACTATAGACCCATTTCAAAATCATGTGAGTATGAGTCCTCCTTGCTAATAATTTTACATAAAAGGTAAGTCAACTTAAAAATAGATTTAATTTTTGACTTAAGGTTTGAATCGAGCCCTATGACTGGTCGAAATTACTTGGGCTCCCTCTTGAACCCTATTGAGAGTTATGATGAATCATTCAAGCCAATAGTTGATTAAACCCACCTATTTTTAGTTTATAATCCATTATATACCTTGTTTCTTTTGAACCACTAGGCTCACTTAGATATTTTTAAGCTTGTTTGAGATCATTTAGGCTAGTTAAATCAAGTGGACTAGCTTTGTTGCATAGCAATCGTGCAATCACTTGCGTATTGAAATTTATGCTACTTAGGCATGTGAGTTTATTTTGATTAATTACACATATTTTTACAATAATATTTATATATAATTGGAAATTTAGATATATATAATGTGCATTTCTCATTCTCAAAAAATATTAGTCTATTTTTCTATGTTTTTAGTCATGCAAATTTTTGGGCATGACACCTCACATAAAATTTTATTATTTAATTCAATGAAAGTATATAAATTTTCATATATCAAATTGTTTTCAGTAAAAAATGGGGTTGTATTCTCAATGATATGCTTGAACATGAATTTTAACCATTTGTATTTCAAAACTAACACATATAGCTTTGATGAATTTTTGCATGTAAATATCTTAGAATCCAAGTTTCTATACAAGCTCAAATAAGTATTAAGATACTAAATTATCTTATCATTAGCATGAAATTATTTTAAGGCATGATTTAAATCCAATTTTAAGCATGAAACCAAATCATGTTGATCAAAACCATTCCTAGATTTGAATTCTACACATTGTTCTAAAAACCTTGCCACCTTAGCTAGAGTAGCAAGATTGTATGACCTTAACCCCTTAGAATAACCTTTCAAGGAAGAAATTTCCTTTTTTTTAGTTAAATTATTTATATATCACATTCAATAGACATATCTATTTTCTCTAAAGTATCCAAAGACATTCCTCCATCCTCACCTAACACTTTTATCCAAAATGGTTTCATCTTTTATTTTCCAAGTGACTCTAAAGGAACCCCAAAATTTTCCTTGCTATCCAAACTAGGTCACAACACTATAACACTCCTCTCCATCCCCTCACCCTTATCAAGATCCTTCCCCAAAACTCTTATCATAGACACATTCTCAAAAAAAATAAAAACAAGGGCCTTCCACCTCCTTTTATGGTTTTGAGGGGAAGGTTTCACAATATAAATCTCATAATAAGTAAAAAAATCCTTCCAAGATAACTCCATCCCTATATTAATCAAGGAATCCTCTATCATAAGTTTAATAAACCCATGATGGACAAAAGCATCCAAATTATCCTTTTGAATCTCAACAACAATTTTTTCAAGTAATTTTAACAAAAAGAAAGGGATATTGATAATATGGCCCTATATCTATATATGTGGGCCTATATATAGATATGGGTCAGAATTACAAGGATCTAAGGTGTTGTTACATCTACCTTGTGATGTAAATGAGAAAAAATCCTAAAATTATATGCAAAAATAATGGAATGTATACCCTAAAAAGTGATGTATTACTAGATAAATTCAATTACCTATGGCCAAGATTAATGAATATATGCCCTATCAATTCCTTTTTAGTGTCATCCACCACCTCTCCTGGAAACAATAATGAATTTTTTAACTAGTTACCAATTGCTTTGACTATGAACCAATCTTCATCAGTAGTTTAAAAACCTATTACTCTAGCCATTACTACTTCATTAATTAATAATCTAAGCCCTCTGACTTTAGCCTCACCTAACTTAAACAATCAAGAAAACTCCAAATAAATTAAAGAAAAAAATCCATTAAACTTATCAATAAACTAAACCAACTTGATTTTTAAAAAATATGGTATCACTCCTAATTTTTCTAAGAGAAGAATGATCAAATGGTTCACAACATTTCATATTTACACCCATTGAAGAACCCATACCAAAAAACTTCAGACTTCAAACCAAGAAACCATAATAGTTAAGGAGTTTAGACTACAAATTTAAATCATTTAAAAATATGGTGCCACAGCTTCATAATCAAGATACTTGTAGCACCCAAACACCCATCCTTCCTCATAATTAACATTACTTAGAGAAAGACACCCCCATAAATAATAATCATGACATACACACAAGTTCCCAAAAATGGGGAAAGAAAATAAGTAATTTAAACCCCTTATATCTCCAAAATACTAGGAAATAAAAGACCTACCAAAAACTAACTAAAAATCCACATCACTCAACAACATAACTGTCATGTCCAATTTCTAAGTAATTTCCATTTAATAATTAATTATTATAATTTCCAATTATAGGAGAATAAGGTAAAGGAAATGGGAAAAATATTTAATTAATTATTTAATGAGAATTGGTAAGTTGAAAGTCTACAAGGAAACTTACCAATGGGGACATGGATTTATATGAGAAGATAATGATGGGATTCCAAGGAAACCTTCTAATTTATTCTTGTTTTCTTATCCTCAAGACAAGTGGGTCAAATTCAAAAAAGTTTGGGAGATGGAAATAAAAGAGAAAAAAGGTAGGATCTAAATGTTTTATGGGAAAGAGGATAAAGATAAAACTATATTCCTTTTCTAACTCATGTTATCTTCTCAAATCAAGGAGATTAGGATTTTGGCACCAACCTTAGGGCCTCTTGTGTATTTATATGCTAGGATTTCCTTATGGGATATTTTTTGGCTATTTTAATAAATTCTTGGACTTTGTAATTTAATTTTGCATCTATGAATGAAAACCTTTAGGTGAGAAGATCTATGGATGAAATCCCATTGATTAAAATAGTCAAAGGACATATCCCCATTGATTCAGGAAGATGATCTCATCTAGAGATTGCATTAGAGCTAATTGGTATTGTGTATGTAGATTTTGGTGAGTTGTTTGCATATTTTTCAAGTGTATTTTGGTGTGATTTTATTTCCAAAATTTTGATATTTTTTTGGTTACATTTATTATTTTTTTATATAATTATTTTTATACTATATAAATTTCCAATATGCCACCTTTTAGATCTGTGAGAAGTTTGAAGTAATTTGGTACTAAAATTGCCAAATCTAGGGAATTGGTATCGACCTATTTGTTATAGTTGTGTGGAACTTTGAATTTCAGATCTGTATAGGTGTGTGTCTAGATATTTTACTACTATAACATAATATCACATTTTTATAAATCATATTTCAATAATAGAGAAATATTCAAAAGTTACTAGGTAAAAATTGTCAAACTCAGTCAGATTCTAGTTTGTGAAGGAAATTGTTAATTTTATGTGAGTACCCCTTTCTCTTTTTATAAAGTATTTAGAGAGGGTTTTTTAATTTATTTTATGATTCATATTTTATGTGCATTTATTTATTTTCAATAATTTTTCAAAATATCTCTTTTGGGGACATGATAGTGGTAGCAAAGCCAAAATCTTGCTAACCTATAGGGTTTTAAGAATAGATGTTTTTGAGTGAGAGAGAAACTAGATGTTTTAAATGGGTAAATTAATTTGTTTATCATGGGATTATTCTTGATATTATTAAAATATGGGAAAAATAAGATCTTATTCAAGATAAAATGATGCAAATATAGAGGAATAAAGATAATATGACCAATTCAGCATGCAAAATTTAATTCGAGCTAAAACATCTCCAAAAGAGGATAATATTATAAATTAACTAAGGGGAAATAAACTTACCTTATATTAAAAATAACTAATGGAGGTAAGTCATGAATGTTGGAGCAAAAAAGAGGTAAAGCTAGAAAAAGAATCAAAAGATCCATAAAATAAGACCATAGAACTAGAAGAGGTTGTGGATACATCAAAACCACAAAAGGGTAGGGAAGTTATTGTGATGGTGGATCATAAAAAAAACCCATACTTGCAATAAATTGAAAGTAATAAAAACTTGGATGAATCTATCATGTAGTTAGGAGGTATGAGATTTGATAGCTTAATGACTTCTCATATTATAGATCAACAAAATAATCATCTTAATGAAGTCAAGGATGAAGTATCTCTTATTGAATGTATAATTGAGAAATTTGTTCTTGTTCAGAATTCACCCATAAATATTCAAAATATTGAATCCATGCTACATAAGGGTTATTTTCAAGATATTTATGCACTTGAAGGTGAGAAAAATATTTTGTGTCATTAGGTTGATGGTGTTGTGGTATTATAAGTATCAACAAATGAAGACATACATTTAGATCATTCCTATGAAAATGAAAGGAATGTCTTGAATCGATTATTTTATGAGGATGAGTTTTAGAATGACCTTATTGGGAGACATGCACCTGATAAAAGTGCCTCATGAAATACTAATTTTGGTTTTCAACTTGTAAAAACTTGTAGATCAATAACTAATGGTAAGCAAGTGGAGTATCTTCATGATTATGGCTTATGGAATGAAATTAATAATACAATTATATATTTGATGATTGACACTTTATTATTTCAAAATTATTATCATTATGGAAAGTACCATAAGAAGGATGAAAGAGTCCAACTATGTCTCAGAGTATGGGATCTAGGTGCTTATTTGAGACACTTGTTACTGGAATTTGAAGGGGACCCTATTGTTGAAAGGAAATTTACCATATTCTAAAAAATTTAAGAGGTAGAAAAATAATATAATTATGGCACACTTGCACCCCTCTCAAGATCACATAGATACCATCTTTTTAGGGTATATGGAGAGCTTGATGGACAAAAATTTACTATGTTAATTGATAGTGGGCCTACCCATAATTTTATTGAGAAAGGATTAGTAAAAATAATAAGACTTAGATTAGATGAGTTTGAATAATTCAATTCCATTTTAGCTCATGGATACAATATACCATGCAATAAGAAGATTCAAAATCTTGACATAGCATTTGGAAACCGTAAGGTTTGTAATGATTTTTATGTTGTTTTTGTTAATATTGATATGATTTATGATGTATAGTGGATCCATTCTTTGGGGGAGTATTCAAAAAATAACCCAACTATAGAACTCAAGTTTAAATCTGATGGAAAGGATGTATCTATAAAGGTAATAACAAATAGAGCCCTATAAGTGGTTATAGTAAGAAGGATTGAAAGGCTTTTTCAGAAAATCTAAGTTGCATGGGTTGCAAGTTGTTTAGTAATTTCAAAAGAACCCTCAATGGGATTAACTTTAGAAAAGGGATTTT
The DNA here is from genome assembly GCA_037957365.1 of Torreya grandis. Taxonomy (NCBI): domain Eukaryota; kingdom Viridiplantae; phylum Streptophyta; class Pinopsida; order Cupressales; family Taxaceae; genus Torreya; species Torreya grandis. The sequence continues at coordinate 3,146,872 of JARHVA010000985.1, read as the reverse complement.
AGCATATCATAGACTTGGAAATAGGTTCAAAACTTATCATGACCACTCCTTATCACCACCCAATAATTGACAAAGAGGATATAAAGAAGACCATGAAGAGTATACACCCCATTCCCAAGATCGATGAGATCATTGATGAGTTACATGGGGAAAGTTACTTTTCAAAGATTGATTTGAGGTTAGGTTACCATCAAATCTATGTAAGGAATGAAAATGTACATAAAAAAAACATTCAAATGTCACTATGGACATTTTTAGTTTTCAGTCATGTCTTTTGGTTTGACAAATACACTAGCTACCTTCCAATCATGTGTGAATCAGGTATTTAGAAATAAATTTAGAATATTTGTTTTTATTTTATTTGATGACATTTTTATCTATAGTAAAACTTAGGAGGATCATTTGAATCATTTGGGTATAATCCTTAAAATTATAGAGTAACAAGTTCTCTTTGTAAAATAATTTGAATATGAGTTTGAGGTGAGATAAATATTATACTTGGGCCATGTCATTAATTTAATGATCAAGGTGTGCATGTTTATCAATAAAATATCCAAACTATGTTGGATTGGCATCCTACCACCACATTGACACCATTTAAAGGATTATTTATCCCTTGTAGTGACTACATAAGACTCATCAAGGGGTTTTCACATCTAGTAGCACCCTTAACCAATATGACAAAGAAAATATCTTTTACATGGACAAAAATATCACAAGAAGATTTTGGTAAGAATTTAAGTAAATTTGTTTTAGTCTTATTTGATGATGTCTTGATTTTTAAAAAAATTGGGAAGAACATTTTAAGCATTTGGATATAGTTTTGGGTATTCTTAAAGAACAATCTTTATTTTCTAAACTATCTAAATGTGACTCCAGACTAACTAAAATTATATACATAGGTCATGTGATTAGTGAAAAAAGGGTTCAATTGGATCAAAAAAAGAACCAAAAAATTATAGATTGGCCACCTCCTACAAATATAACACAAATTAGAGGCTTAATTGTATTGTGAGTTATTATTGGAAGTTTATTAAGGGATTTTATCAACTTGAATATCCTCTTACTGATTTGATAAAGAAGGGATCATTTGATTGGATAGAACAAGCACAAACCACCTTTGAGAAGTTAAATAAGGTAATAAATACATGTCCATTTGTATCTCTTCTAAAATTTTCACTCCTTTTTTTTGTAAAGTGTGATGTTTTAGGTTTTGTAATTAGGGATGTCCTATCTCAAAGAGGACATCCCATAACTTTTGAGAGTAGAAAGCTAAAATACTAAGAGAAAGGACTATCTATATATGATGAATAAATGTTGGATATAGTGCATGCTCTGGAGAGATTCAAATAATGTTTAAATTATGGTAGGTAAATAGGGGGAAGTGGGATTATTTTACTCAAGAACAAAGTGTTCATTGTTTTTGAATCAAAGATGAGAAAGAAAATACTATTATAATTTCATCTAGATTTCTTCAAAACCTATAGATAGATAGAGAGATATTCTCTTGGAGTCTCCAAGAGGATTTTCTTGTATTTATAATATTTTAGACTTATATGCAAATATCCATCAAAATAATTGGCACTAACAAGCTTAAACCATGATTATATGGGCCTTATTAAACCATCAAGAGGGTTGGTAAAGTGGCTTATGAGTTAGAATTGCTAGAGAATAGTAGGATCCATAATGATTTCCATGTGTCTCACTTAAAAATGGAACTTGGACAAAGTGTCACACCATCAGTAGATTTTTCACCCCTGGATGATGAGAAAAATCTAATGTTAGAACCAGATGCCATTATTAACATCAAGGAAAAGAGACTGAGAAACATGAATAGTATAGAATATTTGATTCATTGGCTGAATCTACCTAAAGAAGATGTCACTTGGGAAGGACCAAATAATTTTGAACACCTAAAATTTCATTGATTGAGGGAAAATAATTTTGAGGGAGGACTTGCCTTGTTCCTTTTTTAAGTAATTTCTATTTAATAATTAATTAATCTAATTTCTAATTATAGGAGAATAAGGGAAAGGAAATTGGAAAAATATTTAATTAATTATTTAATGGGAATTGGAAAGTTAAAATTCTAAAGGGAAAATTACTTGGGACATGGATTTATAGGAGGATATAATGATTGGCTTCCAAGGAAACTTGTTAATTTATTCTTGCTTTCTTATTTTCAAAGACAAATGGATCAAAATTGGGAAAGTTTGGGAAATGGAAATAAAGGAGAAAAAAGGTAGGATGTAAATATTTTATGGGAAAGGCGATAAAGATATAACTAGTTATATTTTATAACTCATTTCATCTTCTCTAATCAAGGATACTGGGATTTTGGCACCAATCTTGGGGCCTCTTATGTATTTATATGCAAGGATTTCCTTGTAGGCAATCTTTTAGCCATTTCAACAAATTATTTGACTTTGTAGTTCAATTTTCCATCTAATGATGAAAAATTTTAGGTGAGGATATTTTTGGATGAAAACCCATTGATTTTAATAGTCAAATGATGTATGACATTTGATTCAGGAAGGTGATCTCATCCAGAGATTGCATTGGAGTAGATTGGTATTACATACATAGATTTTGACGAGTTGTTTCAAGTGTCTTTTTGTGTGGTTTGATTTCCAAATTTTTGTTTTTGTGTTCTATTCATTTATAAATATTTTATATTATTATTTTTTTGATATATAAATTTCCAAGATTCCATCTTTCATATCTATGGGAAGTTTGAAATAATTTGGTACTAAAATTGCCAAATCTAAGGCATTGGGAACAACCTATTTGTTGTAGTTGTGTGAAGCTTTGAATTTAATATTTGTAGAGGTGTGCGGTTTAATATTTTTATGTTTTAATATAATATCACATTTTTATAAATAATATTTCAATTATATAAAAATATTCATAAGTTTTGTAAAAATTGTCAAATTTGAGTTCTAGTTTATGAAAGAAATTGTTAATTTTATGCGAGTACCTCTTTCTATTTTTCCACATAATTTGGAGAGGTTTTGAAAATTAATGTTATGATTCATATTTTATGTGTATTTATGTATTTAAAATATTTTTTCAAAATATCACTTTTAGGTACATGATCATAACACATACTAAAGAATTCAATTCCTAACAAATCATTAAAACCCCTTCAGCAAAATCGATGTCACACTTCCCTAAAAATCACCTTCAACTTAAAATTTTTTTCAAGAACAAGTTTAAAAAAATATAAAACCCAAGAAATAAAACCTTTTATCATTTAAAACCCCCTATAATTCTATTTTTCAACTTCTTATTAAAATATGAGTTTCCTCCTACTTCTAGTTGATAACTCAATAATAGTTTTCTGACATCCCAAGTTTAGGACTTTCAAAAAAGCATCTAGTTATTTTTTTAGAATTGATTTTATACTTTATTTTATTCCTTTCTGAATGAACCAAGGTATCATGAAAAATAGTTATATAGTATAAGATTTATCAATATATTCCCATCTCTTTATCCAACAAAGATGAATTACTAACTTCCTAACCTAAACATAAATCTCCCTTTTTCACTTCTTATCCAAAAATTTTATCTCCCAAAGAAAAATATTCTACAACATTAAAAACATTCCTAATCCCTCTTCAATAATAGATACATTATCTAAACACAAATCCTTCCTCTTTATTTCCTATTTGAAATTCGTACTCCTTACAAACATATTTTATGGTATTAAAATCTAATCCCACATCCCTATATGCATTATATTTCTAAGCTAAATGGAACTCCACCTTCTTTATTTCCTGATCCAAAATTTTACCCCTCAATGAAAAATCTTTTAAAAAAAATTATCTAACCTCAAACCCTTAAATTCAACATTTTATTGAACCATACCCAAAGCCTCCCTCACTTTTTGACCCAAACTCTTCCTTGCTAGATAAATAACTACCATAATGTTAATATTTTATCCTGATTCCTTCTCTCCACTATCTAATTGATCTAAAAACAACTTTTCCATCCCTTATTCTTGACCCAAGCCCCTAATTACAAATAAATGTCTTATACAACTTAAGGATTCAATCCTAAATCCTTATCCTTGAGGATATTAGCCAATATCGATAAATTTATCCCAGTAATTATTTATATAATATATCATGTCCTCACTACCCATTGGGTTAATTGAATCCATTGAGTCCTTAAGATACAAACACATTACTTCACTAGGAGAATCCCTTAAGGAAATTTTTGCCTCTTCATCAAAAATAATCTTCACTTAAAAATAAGATCTCTTACCATTGAATATTTCCAAATTTAAGGTTAAAATAAGGGCTATCTCATATTTGTCAAAATATATTAGAAGTGGGCATAGAGAACGCACCACATAAGTGTTGGGAATATTTATTTTTAGGTAATCCTTCTTCCTTTTTATTCCATACCTTATGCTCATATCTATCAATCTTAAACCCTTGTAACTTAAAGGTTTCAAAATATAAAGGCATGAATTAGAAAAATGACCCTCACTGGAATAATTGAAACACCTTTCTCCCTGTCTCTCAAACTCTATTATTTAGACAATGTCTTTCCTCTCCACACTAATTAAAATGGATTTATTTTAGAAGTTTTTCTATCAAACTCAACCTTGATTTTATCAAAAACAATGTCTTTACCCATGGATCTTGGATTGATTTATCAAAACTCATCTAATCTATTACAAATAAATTCAAATTTATACCATAATCTTTACAAGGATGTAACAAATATTTAGTAATCTCATAACTACCTCTATGACAATGTTCAAAATTTCTAACATATTTTTAAAAAGTATTAGTAAAGTAATATTTATATTAATTCTTAAATCAAAATTATTGTGCCCTAACATACACACACACACACACACACACACACACACACACACACACACACACACACACACACACACACACACACACACACACACACACACACTTTTTTGAATTCGAATAAGGGCCCACTATTATTTTAGTATCCCTATTCAAGGTCCTATAGTCCTTAGATATCCATGATATTGGTTTTGATATGCATAGGTCTAAGGTTTTCCTCAATGTCTAAATTTATAGAGTTTAAAATTATGAAAATCAAAGCTTGAGAATCAATTATGATTCATTTTAAACCTTGGACTTTCATAATTTTTTTTGAAATTGACTTTATGATTTTTAGACTTAACAGAGCTAATATATTACATCCTAGTGTTTACTTAATTTTTGTATGTTCGTAGGACTATTTGCAAAGACTTATAAACTATCTACGTCTTGGCCATGACTTCATTATGATTCCACAAACTCTTTGAGTTCTAAGATTAGGACAAGTGGCACTATCACATTACTCAAAACCCTTAGACCTTCACAAAAATTCTTAAATATTTCAAATTTTTAGGATAGATGGCACTATCACTTAGCTCAAAATACACCAAAAATTTTTAAAAAATTATGTACCTTCTCAATAGTCAAGTTAATATAGGCTATCTACATGGAAAAACCATGCTAACTAGGATAAAGTTTGATTCACATAAAATTATAAGTCATTCAAGTTCTTGGGGCCCTAAGATCATGCCACATGGTAAAATCCCATGAACCTAGAACCCAAAAGGTCAAACTAAATCTTAATGGCCATATGTCCCTACAATCTAAGTAACTAGAGGTTTTGAGTTCTAAGGGTTTGATAGTTGGCATAATTATGTTAACTTGAAGCTTCAAGGGGGAAAAATCAAGCTAATGGCCTTATGATCCTAAGTCTTTGAGTTCCTATAACTCCAAGATCATGCCATGCATTAACATCCCAATACTCATATCCCTCTTAGAGGACATACATAGTTTAAATTTTAAATTGGTGTGGCCCTGAATCTCTAAGTTCATGTATCCCTAGGTCACTCCATGTGGCCCAATTCTATTAAATCGCAACCCTAGAGCATATAGAACAAGATCATAAGTTTGAAGACCCTGGGTGAATGATAAATTGACAAGTGTCAAAATTAAATAGATACATGACCAAAGTATGCATAGATGAGTTCAATAGCTAAGAAAAAGTTAGTAAGTGAGAGATCGACACTTGTCTTAAAATGGATGACTAGAGATCAATGAAAATTTGTCATTTGACAAACAAAAACCCATCAAAGCTAAATAAAAAATTTAAATCCAAATGTGAAAAAAATAAAAAGGCCCTTATTCCAATTGTATCACATAATATGCATTCAAGGTGCATAATTTGGAAATATATGTGATATTTTAGCAAAGAAAAGTCACTTCATCATTAGTCAAAAATTATAATCCTGAGCTCTCAAGCAATCAAAATCCCTAGATTTTTCCATGAATCTACAAAATCATTTATATAGTTTGATAAGGAAATATAAAGTCATAGATTATTAAAATGGCTTCCCTAAGACCACCACACATCTAGGCCCCTTCTACATACTCCATTGCTAGGAAAATTGAATACATAAACATTGTATTTAACAAAAGTCACCTAGATTTAAATTTTCCATACTATTAGGCCATATATAATGCATTAGATTCAATAGTATTTTACTCTTCACAAGATCATCTATCTAGGAGGATAATCAATAAATAGATGACTTTCTGCTAATCAAAACCATGAGGCTCCATCAAGAGGCTACAAAACTAGAGGTAATGCCCTATATTGATTTACTTTGTGATTTATTATTTAATGATACTTACTCTAGGGACTTTCTACATCTTTTAAAACAAAAAAATGTAATTACATATGTTTATGAACAAGCATTCGAGAGTTACCTTAGGCCCCTATGTCCTGAAGTTACCTATAATCAAGTCTCGACTAACATATGGAATGATCACAACATTGTAGAGTAGAAATTAAAATAGTGGTTAGTGTTAGCAAAATATAGGTTAATGCTCACATTTATGGTGAGCATTAATAATATTATGTGTTGTTAAATAAGTGAGTAATAATAAAATGTATCAATATAAGTGATTTGTTAGAATAAATCACATTAGAGATATTGTATGTATAGTTAGTAAGTTGTTATAATAACTTACATGTATTCTAGGTGAGTGGTTATAGGACATCTCCTATAAAATTATAAAAAATATTATTTTTTAATAAATGAATATGATTGATTTAGAAATTATGCATTGCACATTTTTCAGCCTTTGGCTCTTTACTATTAATGAGGTAAAACCATACTATTAATGAGTTGAATCTCATCAGTGGTATCAGATCAAGCACCCTAAGGGACCTCTCTATAATTATGGCCTTATTCTTTATAGAATCCTTTGATTTTAGACCATCTTAATTAGTCTTGCCATTTGATAGGTTTTTATTTGCCAATAATTTTATAGTGCAGACTATTGTAAATGTTGTTGATAGTATTTATATTAAAAAATATATGATATATCATTTTCTTAAGTTTTTTGGTTATAGATATTACATAGGTCGTACATCTAAGAATGATGGGAATGGTATTGTGGGCATTCTTCTCCCATATAGAATGTATCATTAAAGAGACCTCTTGTTGTTAGGAATATTTTAAGGACTCCACTCTTTTCATGTTAAATAGATTTATCACATGGCTTCCCCAAGCCACATCACACCATAGATTAAGCTATATAGAAAGAAGGTTGAGTTCAAGAATTTTTTGAATAGGGTTCTCATACAACATTTCCTATATCCTTCAACAAGGATCTCTCCCTACAGTGATTTCTTATACTCACCCTTAGCCACATCAAACTCTATTCCCTATGCTCGAACATGCATCAAAAAATATTGTGTTTTGATTCAAAACCAAAATAATCATTTTTTGTTTAAACAAAAATCTTCAATAGAGTTTGAATCTGATACAACTCAGCATAAACAATGGTATATTCTTTTATCTTGGCCCAACTCTATTCTATCTTGGATTTCCATAGTCATACAACCCTCACTCATGGATTTTCCACCTTCTTTCTTGATGGTAATGGTGATGGTTTACTTCAAAGCTCATCCAAATATCAACGGTGGTGGTTTTAATGTTTTTAGGTTTAGTCTTATAATTTATTTAAGATTGTAGTTGTTAGTTTTGTTTTTCTTTAGGTTTTCTATTTAGTTCATGTTTTAAATAGTAGTAAGTGGTTTTCATTTTTTGTTTTAAGTTTTTATTGTTTGTTTGTTTTATTTCATGGATTTTTTTTATTTTTATTTTTTTTTAATTTAATATATGCTTAAGTGTTTAATAAGTTTTTAAGGGTCTTTAGTTTTTTAATGTTTTAAGTATGTAGAATAATTAAGTTTTATTATTATTTTTAGATGTTTTTTAATATATATATATAGTGTTATTTTAGTTATTTTTGAGTGTCATATTAGTATAAAAATTTCAAAAAAATAAAATAAATAATAATAAAGTTATGAGTTTAGTATTTTAAGTTTGGAGTCATTTTGGTGTCATCTTTTTAAAGTAAGTATTGTTTATCGTCTTTGAGTCAAAAGTTCTCAAATAATCCTATGAATTCATTTAACAATAAAAAAAGGTGTATCATTTTAATAAATTATCATGTGTAAGACAATGTATTCTAATGTAATAATCTTCTATGGACGCATTTTTGAGCAAATCCGGCGTCTACGTTCTAGATGGGCAATATAGAGTTTTTAGTCTTTATGGTTCCTCTTCCCATGTGAGAAATAGGGGGGATGTTAGTAAAATATAGGTTAATGCTCACAATTATGGTGAGCATTAATAATATTATACGTTGTTATATATGTGAGTAATAATAAAATGTATTAATATAAGTGATTTTTTAGAACAAATCACATAGAGATATTAAAAGTGTAGTTAGTAAGTTGTTATAATAACTTACCTATATTTTAGGTGAGTGGTTATAGGACATCTCTTATAAAAGTGTAAACCATATTATTTTTTAATGAATGTGTTAGGAATACAAAACACAGAGCAATATTAATGAATTAAATACAAAAAAAATGAAAAAAAAACACAACACAATAGAGACACATATTTAATGTGGTTCACCCAATATGGGCTACATCCACATAGAAATAGCCAGTCCTTATTATTCATTCCAATAATGAAGGGAAAAACCTACAATATAACCACTGCACTATCCTCTTCACTCACACATAGTGTGCCGCCATAATTACAATGCCCTCATATCAAAGGAGGGTTACATATAAGGTAAAAATGCACAAACATAATTTCTACCATTAGATCTACAACCTAATAGTGAATGATCTAGATTTACTACAAAATTACAATATTTTATAGTGAATTTTTAACAAAATTTTGCTTTAAGGGCATTGCCCCCAAACCCCCACTAGGAGGGATCCAAAATAGGTCATCACCCCCTAAACCATCATGGTGACCCTAGTGGCGGGGCATTTCCCCCCAACACCCCCTTATCAGGAACTGGGCATTAAAAGTAAGATTAGGCTTCACCATCCAACAAAATGAATATGATTGATTAAAAAATTATGTATTTCACACTTTTGAGCCTTCAACTCTTTACTGTTAATGGGGTAAAACCCATCAATTAGTTGAGGTCTAGAGGTTGAACCCCAAGGTAGGCATTTCCTCCAATAGTATCATCAAATGTAGGTTTGGTATTAGAATAGTCATGGCCCTTCTTAATAGATTATATGGTTTTTATAGCATTACTTATGTATAGGTGAAATGGGTCTTATTGTTGGACATTCTCTTGACTTTTGACAAAATTATTTCCCTAGGAAAGATTATTAATGTTAGATTAAAGGTAATGATTTTTAAACATGAACAAAGGCCAACTGACAAAAATATATATATGATGTCATATCTATTGGATGTGGTCCTTGAGACGGTCCATAGAACCCATGAAGAACTATGGAAGCCATATACATAATATGTGGATAATAGAATTTGTGAAGATTATTATTTCTTGTATGTCTATACATTTAGGAATGATATTCTAATAATTGATGAGTAAATTTATCCTTAATTTTATCAATCCATTCATGACACGCAAATCCCAAAATATCTAATAATTTGAGATTAAGCATGGTCAAAATGCAGGATAACTAATACTATCCAGACTATACCATAATCAGAACTGAGGGAACAAGAGAACCCCCTCTATATTTACCATGCCATATATTAGACAAGGTGGTTGAATAAAATATTTCCCATCAGTTATGCAATAGTGTATATGAGGAGTCAGACCTTAAACATCTAGCTTATTACTATAAAACTCCTCTTAGTATTGGGCAAATTTAGTTTATGGTAAGAACACGTTTCTATTAGGTGGGGAAGGTAAGATCCCATTACAATTTAAAGGTGGTCCAATTCAGGTAATGATACCCCAAAAGAAAAATCAATAACTATCTTTAACTCCTCAAGGAGAAAAAGGGGTTAACCATTAGATATGGTCACCAAGAGTATGAACATGATGGTATCCTTATGAATACATTAAATGATTCTAAATTTTGGACCTACATGAGGGAGAAATAGATGTTAATTAATATGACCTAGATATTACCAAAGAACAAGTAAATTAAATTTTAAGGTAAGTAGAAAGATAATGGAGTCACTAATGGCCTCCAACATAGTAATAGGACTAGTTTCCCTTTCCTATAGAAGGAGATACCAATACAAGAGGGAGAGTCTAGCGGTCAGAGGGAGGAGAACCTCTAGATTAGAAAGGAGATTATTAGAGGTCTTCCTAGTCCCCATCTTCCCTCTACCCATTTATATAATAATATTATGGGCATAACCACTAAAATAGATGCAACTTAACCTCTTTAGGATTAAAAAATGAGGACATTCTCTTTGGCACCTCAACCTGCACTTGTAATAGCTACACAAGTAGGTCTCCTAGAGTTTATGTAAGATTATTTCTCATCTCTTCCATCTACTCCCCCATCCCCTAAATCACCTCAAGAAGGTCCATCTCCATCCATCACCACTATTGAGGGGATATTTCCTCAATTACTCCTTATTATACCAATCTCTTCTCCATCCATTCTTCCCTCCACCACTATTATTTCACTTCTCATTCCTTCCCCACCACCTACATTTGTAGTTCCTACTACTATGGTTACTTCAATGGTTTCATCTTCCTCCTCTCCTCCTATTCCCCCCACAATCACCCTCCAAAGGAAATCTTGAATCCTCCCTACATCCTTCAAAGTCTAACAACTAGAGGAAATACCAACATTAGATCTTGCAACTCTAAGAAGATCCCTTGATCAAGAAGTAGAGGAAGATGAGAATGGACATGTGATATCACTAATATATTATCCTATAGATTATAAGGAAGGAAATATAGAAACAATAAAAGGATTTGAACAAATTTTAAGTGATAAAAGGGCCCAAGATGAAATAGAAGAGGAGGCAAAGTTAGAACAAGCCAAGGTAATGAGTTTGTGAAGCTTGCAAGAAGAAAAAACTCTAGTTGGGGCACTAAAACAATAAATACTTATTAAGGAAGGGAGGGAAAATATCAATAATGTAGATTCTTCTCTTATTTTATTATATTTTTAGATACTTTAGCTATATATTTTCCACCTACCATTCCAAGGCCACCATTTCTAGTTCAATTGGTTCTTTTATTCTTTCAACATCAACCCAATAATGGATCCAAAGAAGAGAGTCTATTTTTAAAGTTTGGTTTTATTTTCTATTTGATCCATAAGGGCCACCAATCCCCCTATAATATTTATCTTAATTTGATTTATAATTTCCATAATTTGCACTTGTATAGTCAGTCACAATGATAGTTATGAAAACTCTAGGATTGACCAAATATGTGGCTTAAGTAACCCCTCAGAGGGAAACAATACGATGGAAAAGAATTATTTAGTCACCCCTCAAATTCTTTATTCAAATAAGTACTTCATTAACACCTCTAGTAATAACTACCCCTCCAATGTACTCCACCCTCTATCTCTCAAGACCCATGTCAACCTAAATAAGATGGCAAATGTATTATTCCCCAATGGTTCAAAGAGCTACAAGGCCAAAAGGATGGAAAAAAACTTGGTCCTCACCAAGCTACCCATAGTCTCTACTCAATTTAATATATAAAGTGACATAACTCAAAGGGTGAGAAAGAGGACAATGAATAACACAATTACAAGGGAAGAGATAGAGTTTAAACAAAGAGAAAATTTATTTCCCTTGGCAAAAAAGGCTAAAAATAATCCAAATAACCTTACAAAATATACAGAGGATTTTTGTTTTTTTTAATTTGTCTAGATGGGAAATGAAGTAGATGTATAAGAGCAATGAGGAATCATAGCAGTAGCTACTAAAGATACATATAATGCATGACCTTAGATAAAATTTAGATATAATCTAGAGTACAACCACAAAATTATATAATATTTTGAATAATATTCAAGTCTATAGGGGAGAAAGTCATCCTAGGAGGGTGAAGGTGCTTAAACTCTGGAACTAGCTAAAATAATTTGAAAAAGGCTTACCTTTTTGGTTTAGTGTACAAGAAGTAACACATTAAATCACTTGAACCTAATGTCTACCCAATATGTTGCATGGGCCTTAAGTTATATAATTATAAAAAAGGGATGGTGCCCTCAACTGGCCCACATAAATGAAGGTTTTAATAGGGAATTTTGCAAGCCATGAAAATGAGGTCTTATAAATCTTGAGAGATATGAGAGTCATAGATGTCATAACCTCTACTATATAATTAGTAAATATACCTAATTTTGAGACAATCCTTAAAGCAACTATATATTTCTTTGAGGAAGTTGAAGGAACTATCTATAAAACTAATGATGAGATTATATAGGTGATCAATTATGATCAAAGATAGAGTAACTAAGGTAGAATCCATTGGAGTGGAATTTAATATCTAAAAATTAGAGCATATAAGGTTGATAACCGAGGCTATTAAATTATGTAATCTTGCCCTACTCAATTTTGATATTATTAATAAAGAGTTTGAAATTACACATGCATTATTTTAAAAATAGAGCCATAGAGAGAATTACAAAGTTAGTACCTAGCATGTAATCAACTATAAATATTTCCAAATCATCATAGGGTCCCTAATTTTCTATACAATAGGGCTAGTTTTTCTCCTTCAAGGGGCTATAATGGTTACTTTTTTATTCACAACTATCACACAACCATTTTCCTTTTCTAGCGGTGCCACATCAATGCCACCCTAAGTATGTATATATATTTACATGTTTAAATTAAGTTTGGACTGATGGTTTTTAATTTATTTGGAATATATATATATATATATATATATAGAGAGAGAGAGAGAGAGAGAGAGTATTTTGGTTGAGGAATCTTATTTCTGCATACACTTTTGTACATGCATATTTTGCATAATTTTGACATGATTCTATTATTAGAGATGTAAATTTAGACTTCACTTGGAGGATGAGGCATCCACTCCCCAAGCCTATATATGTTTGTATCTTATTAATCCTAATGAAAGGATATTTTTAGATATTAAGATTAATAATAAATTTTATGAATTATTCTATGATTGGTTTTAATGTGAAAATTTTATTCTTCTCCAAACTTGTGAATATTTTAAAAAGTTCATAAAATTGGTATCTTAGTATTTTGGTTTTACATGAGTATCATTTTAATACAGTTGTTCATATTGTGTTATTAATAATTTGAATTATTTTAAGTAACAATTATAATCTCCCTTTGTGTATATGTAATTACAATCTAAAAAACGTAATAACAATTGATTATATATGTTAAATTTCATTGTATTATTATTCCCTTGGACTCTTAATTGTGTCTTATTTTTGTTCTAATTATATTATTGTATCAAACATTGGTACATGATTGTTTTTCCATCCCTTATTTCAAGAGTCATCTTAGAAATTCTCCATCTTGTTTAATCCACATACCTTCTTTCTTGCCCTACCATTCTTTATTTTTTTAGTTTATTTTGATCCTACCCACCTTAGTTTAGATACATCATCAATCACTCATCTCAAATAGATCTATATTCATATCATATTTGATCCATATGAGGTAAATAATTACTTCACTCACTATTATTCCACCAAAAAATTGTTTACAAAATCCAATTCTCTATAACTTGTGCTTTAGAGTGAATCTTTAATCATTATTCCTAAAAAGTAAGATGTTACCTCATAATTTTTCTTGGTGTGAATAAAACCCACATCAACAATAATTTATCTAGTGCCATAAGGAGGTCCATTTCATTTTTTAAAAGAGATCAATTGAGTTACACTAGATATACCTAGAAGATTAACAAGGTCCACCTCAGATACTGATTTGTTATACCCACATTTAGAAATATATAAAAAATTTAAATCAAATAAAGTGTCTTTAGAAGACCCTAGACCCAATAATCTTCCTCTATACCTAATGTCCCAAGCTTGGCTAACTAGTTCTATTATTACTATCCATAGAGACATGCATGATTTTCCTATAAACCCTAAGAAGTATCTTCCTTTCTTATCCCCTTTGGGAGGTAGGAATAATAAAGAACATGTAAAGGCTTTTAATATTATTTTATAGATACTAAATATAACCCATAAAGATGTGTCTTGTATACTCTTTGCTTTCACATTTAAATATGTTACTTATGATTAGTTTTTTAATGTCCCAAAATGTTTGATCACATCTTGGAACTAATGTCAAAAAAAATTATGGCACAGTTTGGATAAGTTACCATCCCCAAGCTTCATATACCAACACTTTGATAGCATTATGAGAGTGCCAACTAAACCAATTTGAGCCTTTAAAGCATAGTTTTAAAAAAACATATAGCCAACTTGAATCTATCTATAAACCCATTCAGGCATTAGCCATTGAAATGTAACGCTCTAGATCCTATGAATATTATCTTCCTCCATAGGGTACCTAACATTACATTGTTTTCCATAGCCTATGTTTAAGATATTAACATTGATATACAATTGAATTCTTGATCACAAGCTCTGGGCCCACATCATGTTGGTCCTAATTTTCCAACCTTCAACCCAATTCTAAATGTTAATCATAATTTTGTGGCTTAAAATTAGAACCAGGTGTACACCCAATTGCCTTTAGTCTATGCTCAACCTAACCAACACCTTATATTCTTTAAAAATCATGTGTTTACATCCAACAAGTAAAATCTAAACCAATATTTTATACCAGTTAATACTACTACATAGGTTTTTTCTATTAATTATACAAAAGTATAATTAGATGTTATCCAATGAATGGCACATAAGTTTAAAAATGAATTATTGAGCATTAAAAAATGAATGGGAGACACCATGGAACTGTTAGGATCCTACTCCTTAAGAGCACAATTGATTACCTTTGTATAAGCAACTAAACACGAAATTAAACTAGAAGTAATAAGTAACTAGAATTCAGAAACAACACAGAATATGAGAGACAATACAATCTTGTATTAACACTCTTCCAGAAGGAAATACAATGAATAAATCACACTCTTCCCACACCTCTTGGACATACAATTATTCTCCCTCAAGATTTCTCTCTCTCTCAATTACAAACCAACTCAAACACAGAGTTGCTCCCTCCACCAGTCAGTGACAATCAACCCAATGGTTGTTGTTGCCTACTGCCAGTCCACCAAGTACCATCGAGTACTCCAAGTAGATCTCCTTGATTTTGCACACCTGTAGATCTAACTGATCTTACTTACCATGTAGATCTCCCTGATCTTGCATAACCTATAGATCAACTGATCTTACACACCTTGAGACAACCAACCCAATTGTTGTTCTTGCCTTCAAGTGAAGGATCTAATCCTTTAGTCCTTGATTACAATATATACCCATGGGTCTATTATATAGATCCCAAAACAAACAATAATTAGAAATGTATACTCAAGACTAAAATTAGTCTTTACATGCAAACTAACTATCCATCTAAAATAAGATCAGTTCTAGAAATGCATGCAAATACACACACACACATAGGTTGCCGACGTCAGTTCCTATCTGATCGATGCCAATGGACCCCTAACTGATGTTAGTTACTATGTACACTGAATATGACTGATTTCAGTTGGCCTAACTAATGTCAGTTACTTTGACACTCAGCAACCTCCACCATTTGCATAACAATGAAGCTTTTAGCTCCACAACCTAACAATCTCCCACTTGGAGATAAATAGTTGCACCTGTACCTGTACCTGTACCTGTACATCATCTAATTTTGTTTCTTGGCTTGTATCCCTCTTCAAGTTTAATCTTGAAGACCAATAGAATTTGAATAAAGATTCAACTTCTTCTTTGTTTCTGGCTTTGTTAACATATCTGCAGGGTTCTTATCCTTGCTAGCCATCGTGACTGCAATAACCTTCTGCAACTCTGAAATCCAGCTAACCACCATACCACCAACAGTGAACACATATCCTGTGGTGCTTCTCCTGTCATCCAAGTCACCTACCATAGCTAAATCTACATACCCATGTAGAGACGTGCTTGACCCTGCATAGCATAAATTTTTGATGTTGGTCCCTCTCAGATACTTGAGAATCCACTGAACTGCTTTCTAGTGTTCCTTCCCTAGATTGGCCATAAACTTCCTGACAACTCCCACTACTTGGGTAATATCAAGTCTAGTACATACCATGTACTCAACCTCATCATGTGATCTAGGACACTGTTCTAAGCTTAGCTTGAACTGTCCAACCATAGGTGTGCTTATCGGTTCTGCATCCTGTAAAAAGAACCTCTCCACTACCCTATTCACATAATCCTCTAGAGACAAAATCAACCTGTGACTTTCCCTGTCTCTAGAAATACTCATGCCAAGGATTTTCTTTGTTCCTCCTAAATCCTTCTTGGCACATGTCTGAGCTACTTTTACCTTTAGCTCAGCAAATCCCTACATGTGTAACCCTGCAACAATCATATACACTACATACAGTAATAGGATAATGTAGCGACCATTATTCAACTTGGTAAAATAATCACAATGGTCACATTGACATTGACTAAAGCCATCCTTTGTCATAAACCTGTCAAACCTATACCACTGTCCTAGAGCTTGCTCAAGACCATATAACCTAGCCTTCTGTCTCACCTATCCATTCTCTCCTTTCTTTAACCTATAAATCCATTCATCTTTTAGTGATTTTTTTTTGGCTGGCAGCTCTACCAAATCTCCCATTTGGTTCTCTACCAAGGAATCAATTTCCTCATTCATGCCATGCTCCCACTATTTCCTAGATTCTACCTGCCTTGCCTCTTCAAAACTTCCTAGTTTTCACCATCAGTGAGCAACAAGTAGTATAAATAAGGGGAATAATGAATTTGAGGCTTACTTACCCTTTTATTCCTCCTCATGGGTGTTTGAGACTCCTTGATAGCTTATTGTCTACCAAAAATTCATTCTAACAGTGATCGATCTCGGTCACCTCTGGCCAACCTCAATCTACACTCGATCAATGTCATTTCCACCTGATCATCGATGTCAGTTTCCTGACTGATGTTGGTGTCCACCTGCCTGACATCATTGACTTTGGTCTACACATGACCGACATCGATTCCTACTTGTTCGATGTCAATTCTCACCTGACTGACGTCGGTAACTATGTTTTCTTGTGAGTGATGATTTTTACCCATGAGCTCATTTTAGATCATAACCTTGTCCAAATCAACATTGCCCTACTCAAAATTATTTAGCCTCTTGAGCTGATCTCTATCCATCATCTTCTCCTTGAAAACTAAGGCTTTCCAGTTCTTAAATTTGTCAAAAACATCAAATTTCCTCTTCTTGCAATAAACCCAATCCTTTCTTGTAGCATAACACTGCTCATAGAAATCTCGATCTATCAAATCTGAAAGCTTACCATTTGACTTAAGAATATGCATTCCCTTCTCACTCATGTGACCAAGCCTATAGAGCCACATCTTCACATCTACATCTGAAGTAGATAAAACAGAAGGAGAATCAGTAATATAAGCAGATAGATAAAGAGTACCTACTTTCTTACCTATTTCTAAAACAAGTGCACCCTTGGAAACTTTCCAAGATTCCACTGTGAGAGTTACTGTGCAACCCTCATCACCCAACTTTCCTACAGAAATCAAATTTTGCTTTAGGACTGGGACATGCATGACATCCTTCAACACCAATATGTTTCCAGTCTACAATTTTAGTTACACTTCCCCTTTACCAATAATTTGACAAGGCTCACCAACCCTTAAATAAATCTTTCCAAAGTCTCCATGGACATAATCATGGAAAAATACTCTATTTGGGGTTGCATGGAAAGAGGCATCAGAATCTAAAACCCAAGATTCTAATTTATCTGAGGAACATATAAGAGCATCCCATGCAACAATACTTGCATCATTTGCTTCTTTATTTCCTTCATGCTAATCTTCTACCAACCAACAATCTTTCTTTACATGCCCTTTCTTTCCACAATTCCATAATTGATAATTCTTGCCATTAAATTTCTCCATTCTTAGCTTACTTTTTTCTACCATTGCTTTACTCCCACTCAAATAGAAACCCCTGTGAGTGACCTATAATCAATCAACACTAACCTGCTCTGAACTAGGCTTTGATACCACTTGTCAGGATCTAGAACACAAAGCTCTGATACCACTTGTCAAGATCTACACACAAGGCTCTGATACCACTTGTTAGGATCTAGAACACAAAGCTCTGATACCACTTGTCAGGGTCTACACACAAGGCTCTGATACCACTTGTTAGGATCCTACTCCTTAAGAGAAAAATTGATTACCTTTGTATAAGCAACTAAATACAGAATTAAACCAGAATTAATAAGTAACTAGAATTCAGAAATAGCACTGAATATGAGAGACAATACAATCTTGTATTAACACTCTTCTAAAAGGAAATACAATGAAAAAATCACACTCTTCCCACACCTCTTAGGCATACAGTAATTCTCCCTCAAGAGTTCTCTCTCTCTCTCAATTACAAACCAACTCAAACACAGAGTTGCTCCCTCCACCAGTCAGTGACAATCAACCCAATGGTTATTGCCTACTGCCAGTCCACCAAGTACCACTGAGTACTTCAAGTAGATCTCCTTAATCTTGCACACCTATAAATCTAACTGATCTTACTTACCATGTACATCTCCCTGATCTTGCATAACCTACAGATCAACTGATCTTACACACCTTGAGACAACCAACCCAATTGTTGTTCTTGCCTTCAAGTAAAGGATCTAATCCTTTAGTCCTTAATTACAATATAGCCCCATGGGTCTATTAAATAGATCCCAAAACAAACAATAATTAGAAATGTAGACTCAAGACTAAAATTAGTCTTTACATGCAAACTAATTGTCCGTTTAAAATTAGACTAGTTTTGGAAACACATGCAAACGCACACACACATAGGTTGTCAATTTTGGTTCTTGTCTGACTGATGTCGGCTGACCCCTAACCGATGTCAGTTACTGTGTACGCTGATAATGACTGATGTTGGTTGGCCTGACTGACGTCAGTTACTCTGACACTCAGCAACCTCCACCATTTGCATAATAGTGAAGCTTTTAGCTCCACAACCTAATAGGAA
The DNA here is from genome assembly GCA_037957365.1 of Torreya grandis. Classification (NCBI taxonomy): domain Eukaryota; kingdom Viridiplantae; phylum Streptophyta; class Pinopsida; order Cupressales; family Taxaceae; genus Torreya; species Torreya grandis. The sequence continues at coordinate 3,127,374 of JARHVA010000985.1, read as the reverse complement.
CATAACTCCAATCATGAATTTACATTTAAGAGGTACAATAGGCCTTTCAACATACCTAGAAACAATGCAGAGCAATAGCCATCTAACAAGATGCTACAGATAAATATTTTAGAATTATCCATTCTTAATTGTTTCTGAGTCCATAACATAGCACAACATGGTGAGCTAGATTGCATAGAGTTTTGAACTACTTTTGATATCTTTTAGAAGAAAATAGAGAGATAAGAAGGATTTACAAAACAACTAGAGCCATCATCTTCTACTACTTCAAGTCCTCCCATCATAGCCATGGTCTTTGAGATATATCATTTCTCATTTCCATAAATGAACCAAAGGATAACATAGATGAGATAAATGATTTCCATAAGTTCTATAAGAACAATAATAATTTGAGGAATAAGCATCCTACAGCTACCTCCACACACCCAAACAATAGTTCTACTACTCCTCTAGATCTTAAGGCAAACAAAAATCCACCACCTTTAAAAGGGAATAATTAGTTGCATAATGCAAATATATAGAGTAGAGGAGGGTAAAATATTTTTTAATACATGAAGAATATTAAGGCTAATATCAGTCTTCATGAGCTAGCCTAGATCACTGAATAGAGAGAGTTACTACTCAAATATTTGATTGGGAGATCATCTACTAACAAATCAAAAGTTGCACATGCAACCATGGTTATTTATAAATACAAGATTAAAGTACCACATTTTTTTGTTAACCATCAAAAAGTTTATAAATAATTTGCATAATTATTTGGTTGATCCAAGTGCCTCAACCAATGGTTGATGAAGACTGACACCTATAATTATATGCAAGAAACTAGGTTTGACCATAAATAATTCAAAGAGAGTGGTCTTATAGTTGGATAAGTCTTATATCCCATGCGTTGGGGAGTTGACATATGTATACATCTAGTTTGCATTAGATCCACATGTATAACAATATATAGGTATTTTGGTCATGGACATTCCAAAATCTTATGGCTTGCTACTGAGTCATGACTGGTCAAAGACACTAAATGGGTACATGTCCACCAATTTATCACACATGTGGTTACCTTTAAGGGGTATCTAACCAAATTTAAGTGGAATAAGAAATAGAAATAAACTACCTAATCATAGAGTATAATGCTAATAATGGAAATGTTAAATTTGCATCCTCATATATAGGTGTGTACACTTTCACTACCAAGAAAGAACCTCATGAATAAGAATTTGAAGGTCCATCTCTATTGTCAACTCTCCATTTTGATGAATCCAAATCAAAACAAGATTCAAGGGTTGGCATAGACCTAAATGATCCAAATATGAATCAATATCTAGCTACCTACAAGCTATTATTCCCTTTCATCAATAATCAAGCTAAGTATGAATCCCTAATCTTAGGCCTACAATTTACACTAAAGCATAATGTCAAGAATTTATAAATCTTTGGTGATTCAAAAATGGTAATTTATAACTAGATTAGAAATAAATACCAATGTAAACTCACTTGAATAATTATAAACACCGAGCATGAGATATAATCAAATTCTTTGAAGCATTTGACATTAAGGCCATCTTAAGGGAAGGAAACTAGACGGTAGATTAACTAATAACTTTAGCTACCAATTTGGCACAGCTATAAGAATCCAAAATGTAAAAATTATCTATGGAGTTTATTTCTTTTCCTTATATCGTAGATGATGTGGATAGCTTCTAGGTATTTGAGGATGATCAAAAAATTGTCCAATTTATGACCAGCTCTAGAGCCTTTAAGTCCTAGGTAATAGACAAAAAATATGTTGAACCTATGACCATGGAATATCTTATAAAATATGGTGTCTTATAGCTAAAATAGAACCACATCCCCATGGGAATGGTCTCACTAGAGTAAGTTTTGATGTAGATCTGCAATATCATAAATACAAATCACTTAAAGTGACTAAGTCTAATTTTTTCAAGGAGAATATAGGTACTAACCAACTTTCCTAATGTAAACATTAGCTTGAGTTTCACTAAAAGTGAGAAATAAAAGTTTAAGGACATACTGATTGAATAAAAATATGTCACCTAGACATATGAATATCTAAAGGTATTCAACCCCAGGGTCATCACACATACTATCCTACTAAAACTATAACATAAGCCCTTCATGTATAGACAAAGGCTAGTAAATCTAATTTTGGATCCTATCATTTAGATATAAGTATAAAATCTATTGGATGTTAGGATTGTCTTTCTAATCAGGCATTCTATCTAGGTAGCCAACCTAGTGCTAATAAAAAAGAATGGAGAAATTAGGATTTGTGTTGACTTAAGAAATATGAATTGAGAATTGAAAATAGAACTATCATCTACATTACCTAGATGAGATCATTCAAATGGTTAGTGGATCTCAAATGATGTTCTTTATAGATGGATTCTCAGGCTATAATCAAGTGCTAGTAGAAGTTGAAGATAGAATTGAAGACTTATTTCACCACCAAATGGGTAAATTTTATATATAAAAGGATACCTTTTGGCCTAATGAATACAATAAAAACCTTCCAAAAAGATATGGACTTTGTCTTTTAGGGACTCATTGTCAAATGCATCATCATTTATATGAATAACTTAATAATTATTAGAAAATATAAATTTGATCATGCAACCCAATTACAGAGAGTGATAGATGTCGAAGATATGGAGTATCACTCAATCTAAATAATAGTATATTCAAAGTCATTGAAGGAAAACTATTGGGCCATGTCATCACTAAGGATGGGATCTCCATTGACCTAGAATGAATCCAGGCTAATTCTAGGCTGACATCTCCTAATATCAAGAAAGAATTGAAGTATTTATCTAGTAAGATAAACTTTATAATAAACTTTACTTTTAGATTTGCAAAGATTTTAAAATAATTGAATGTCATGTTGAAACAAGATACTAAAATAAAATGGACAATAAAAACTAAGAAATATTTTCAAGACATCAAAATTACCATTACTCAAGCTTCAATTCTAATTAGCCTAGATTTCACTAAATATTTATAACTTTATTCATTTGCCTTAGAGCATACCATAGTAGTTATACTCACATAAAATGTAGATGACAATGAACATCCAAATGCTTTCATGAGTACCAGCTTGAAATATGTAGAGTTGAAATATTTCATGATAGATAAACAAATATATGCATTGATTAAAGTTTTGAAGAATTTTAAGCATTATATTTTGAGGAACAAGACATATGCCATCATTCATGACCTAGTTTTCAAGCTCACACTTGGCCAAAACAAATTGGGTGAAAGAAGAGGCAAGTTGGTGGAAAATTTATAGGATTATGATCTTGAAATTAGACCAGCCAAGATGGTGAGATGCCACATAATTATCTAGCTCATGGTTAAGACTGATCCACATATTTATATTGAATAAATCAATGATACTTAGGTAGGTGGTATTGAATGGTATTCCAATATCATCAATTATTTACTCATGGGTACATGTCTCCTTAAACTAAATAGATAATAGATATGATCCCTTATGCTCAAATCAACCCATTATATGATAAATAAATGAGTCCTATATTGTTAGAACTATGAAATCATTTACTTAAGGTGTGTATTAAAATAAGAAGTTATGGATATCCTGAATAAACCACATCATAATATAGGTAGTGGTCATCTCTCAGGGAATGAAATTGCCCATAAAATTTTGAGGATGGGATAATACTAGCCTATGATCTTTAGATTCCCACAACCATGTCATAACCAGCCATAAATTCCAAGTGTTTAGAAAAATAGAAGTGAATGTTGGCGTGCCTCTGCAACTAGTCATTAAGGGACACCCTTTTTCTCAATAAGGTCTTGACTTCATTGGGGTAATAAACCCAAATTATTTAATAGGGCACAAATTGATCCTAATATTTATTGACTATTACACTATATGTATGGAAGTTGTGGCTACTAAGAATTATAGAGCACTGCATCTTATCAAAAATAAAATAGAACATATTAACTAGGTTTGGCACTCTAATTTATTTAGTCTGTGAGAATGGTCCAATTTTCTAATATACAAAATTTGCTTAATGGTCTTACAAAAACCAAGTTACCATTAAGTTATCCTCAAATTAATATCTACAAGGGAATGCAGTCGCTAAATTTACTAACAAGAATCTAATGGATTCCATCACAAAGTCAACACAAGTTAAACCAAGAGAATGCCATCTGTTACTAAAGTATGCACTATGGGTAGATCGAACTAGACATAAATATGCCCTCAAATCTTTGCCCTTTTTTTAGTGTATGGGTAGCAACTAATTTTCCCTATCACTCTTTAAATCCTAACATACCAATTCATGTAATAATATATGGGGAAATATGAAATAATCTAGTTTATACTACTTGATATAGTCTAGATGGAGGATGCATGAGCTAAAACACTACATAGTTTCAACAAACATCAAGACATTGTTAGATTACGGTTTGATAAAAGATCTAAAATTAAGGCTTTCAAGATTTCATAACTACTACTTTTATGTGATAAATCACATGAGAAGAAGGGAAAACATGATAATCTCACTTATATTATCCCATATCAAATATCTAAAATTATAGGTTTCAATAGCTTTCTTTTGAAGGACCTTCAAATTAATGACCTCATGTTTCTGGTCAATAAATAGTTTTTGAAACATTATTTCATGGTTACTCCAACTAGAGACATTTCTAGATGATTGTAAGTAAAGAAGTAGACATAGGATTAGGTTAAATTTCTTATTTTATATAATAGATTTCTAAATTTTGAGGCTAATCTTTATTATTTTTTCTAGATTGGTGTTTCCTACTTTCTAAATTTGTTTTGGGTAGATTAGTTGTTATGTTTTTTTAATTAGTTTTCTTAAAATTTTAGAGTGGGCCAACTAATTTTATACACTAGGAATTATAAAATACTTTCCAAAATAAGGTGATGATATAAAGGTAAGCATAATTGGTATTCACAATGACTCATTATGGTAGTGTTTGAGCTTCTAGGATTGAGGTATGTGTTATGACTGAATTAAGTTCTACTTGAACTAAGTAAGTTTACTAGACCTTTGAGATTTGCTTTGATATACTCATAAATTTTAGAAATACTTTCTATTTATAAATATCAACCACACTATTTCATGTTAAAACTTAGGTGGGAGATAAAAACATAAAAATAAATGTCCACTAATAGGTATATGTTGATTAGAATAATTTTCTTATACATACACCTAGCCAATGGTGATTCCCAACCTTTTTTCTATATGTGTTAAAAAAAACATGCAATATTATATAATATGGATTATTCAAGTAATATGTATTGGGGTTATGGATGTTTTTATTGTAGTAAAACAAGGCTTATAGTGAAACCATAGGTATCTATGTCAAGGCTATGGATACCTAGATGGTAGGAGAGCAATGCCCAGGATTCCCTCATTATTTGGTTACAAAATATGAAATCAAAATGAAAACTATAGTGTTTATCTATGAATTATTTAAAACTCTCATAACAAGGGGAAAATAAATCTCATAAAATCACACACATATCTTAGGAATGAAAAGGGTTAGTATGTTGCATGGAAAAGAAGGAATATTTTTTGAGGGACTAGTTTATACATTATTTTCTTGTTAGAGATGAAATTATGTTATGATACATTGCCAAAAATTTGGGTTCCCAAATACTCAGGATTATTTCCCCACTGAGTCACCATTTATTATACCCTAACACACCCTATTTTCTAAATTTAAATAAGGGCCCACTATTGTTTGAATATCCTTATTCAAGGTCTTATAAGCCTTAGATATTCATAATATTGGTTTTAATATACATAGGTCTAAGGTTGTCCTCAATATATAAATCTATATAATTTAAAATTATTAAAATCAAAGCTTGGACATCAATTATGATTCATTTTAAACCTTGGAATTTCATAATTTGTCTTAGAAAATGAATTTATGATTTTTATATTAATGGAGCTAATATATCATGTCCTAGTGTTTTTTTTTTATTTTTGTATGTTTGTAGGATAATTTATAAAGATATATAAATTATCTACATCCATGCCCTACCTTCATTATGATTCCACAAACTCTCTAAGATCCAAGATTGGGACAAGTGGAACTATCATGTTACTCAAAACCCTTTAACCTTCACAAAAAGTCCTAAGTATTTTAAATTTATGGGACAAGTAGCACTATCACGTTATTCAAAATCATTCAACCTTCACAACAATTCTTAAGTATTTCAAATTTCTAAGATACATGGCACTAACACATTATTCATAATGCACCAAAGTCAACAAAAGTTTCATACCTTATTGATAGTCAAGCTACTATAGGTCATCTATGTGGTAAAACCACATTAACCAAGACAAAGTTCACTTTACAAAAAATTACAATTCATCTGAGTTCTTTAGGCTCTGAGATCATGCCACATGGTGAAATCTCATGAATATTGAACCCATATGGTTAAAATAAATACTAATGACCCTATGGCCCTACCGTCTAAGTGCTTAGAGGTTTTAAATTATGAGGGTTTGAAATTTGAAACAATTTTGTTAACCCAAATCTTCAAGGGGATAAAATCAATTTATGGCCCTATGGCCCCTTAGTTCTAATTCTTCAAGTCCTTGAAGCTCCAAGATCACACTATGCACCAACATCCCAATAATCAGAACCCTCTTGTAGGAATACATAGTTCAAATTTTAAACAGTCATAACCTTGAGTCTCTAAGTTACTGTATCCTTGAGGTCACTCCACATGGCTCAATTTCATTAACTTGTAACCCTTGAGCATATAAAGCAAGATAAGTCTTACAACCCCAATTGAATAATAAATAGACAAGTGTCATAATTAAAAAGACACATGCCCAAAGTATACATAAATGAGTTTAATATCTAATAAAAAATTGGTAAGTGAGAGATTGATATTTGTCTTCAAAGGGATGATTAGACATACATGAATCGAGAAAAAGCTATCATTTGGCAAATAAAAACCCACCAAAACTGATTAGTGAATTTAAATCTAAATGGGAACAAAATCAAAAGGATTATATTTACATTGATGTAACATGAATTATCTAATTAATGTATAGGCTTTGGAAATATAGGAAAAAACTAAGCAAAGAAAATTCACTTCACCATTAGTCAAACATTGCAATCCTAATCTCTCAAGAGACCAAAATCCATAACTTTTTACATAAATCTACAGGAGCATTCAGCTAGTTTTCTAAGGAAATACATAGTCCTATATTACTAAAATAGATTCCCCAAGGTTATCATGCATCCAAGCCACTTTTGCATCATCCATTGCAAGGAACACTAAATACACAAATGTTGTATTCAAAAAAAGTGACATGGATTTGAAGTTTTCATACTATTCAGCTATTTGGAATGTAATAGAGTTAATAACATTGTAGTCTTCACAAGATCATTTATTCCAAGAGGATAAATAGTACATTTATGACTTGTTTCTAATCAAAACCTTGTGGCTCCATCAAGTGGTTTTAAAACTAGAGGTAATGACCTGTATCAATTTATTTCATGATTTATTCTTTAATGGTACTTACTCTAGGGACTATCTACATCTTAAAAAATGAAAACATAGAATTACATATATTTAAGGATGATCATTTGAGAGGTACTTTAGGATTTTAGGGCATGATTTTGCCTATAATAAAGTCTCAACTAATTTATGGCTTGAACACAACACTATAAAGAGGAAATTAAAATAGTGTCTAAATAAGGGCTAGAGGTTGAACCCTAGGGGAGGCATTTCCTCTAATAGTATCATAAAATTTAGGGATGGTATTATAATAGCCATGGAACTTCCAAATATATTGTATGGTTTTACTAACATTACTTATGTATAGGTGGAATGGTTCCCAATGTTGGACATTCTCCTAACTTCTAACAAAAAATATTTCCCTATGAGAGATTATCAGTGTCATATTAAAGACACAAATGTTCAAGTATGTACAAAGGCCAGTTGATGAAAAAAATTATATGATTTTGTATTTATTATATATATTCCTTGGGATGATCCACAGAGCCCATGGAGAACTATGGTAGCCATCTGCATAATATATGGATAATATAATATGTGAAGACTATTATCATTAGATGCAATCTTTAGGACAATCCACAGAGCCCATGGAGAACTTGGTAACCATCTAAAAAATATATGGATAATCAAATATGTGAGGATTGTTATTTCTTAGTTGCCTATAGATTTAGGAATGAGATTACAAGAATTTGTGAGAAATTTTATCCCCAAGTCTATCAATCCATTCATGGCACTTAGATGCCTAAAATATCTAAGAATTTGAGAATAAGTATAGCTAAATGAGGAATTATTAGTACTATATATATATTGTACAATAATCAAAATTGATGGAATAAGGGCACCCCTCTATTTTTACCATACCATGTCCCATATAAGTTAATTTAACAAGAGATTTTACACTATTTATACAATAGCGTAGATGAGGATTTGGGCCTCAAAAATCAATCTTATTATTATAATACCCCTCTAAGCATCGAGAAACTTCCATTTGTGGTAAGGGAATGTTTCAATCAAGTGGGGAAGGTAATATCCTATTAAAAGTTAAAGGTGGTATAATTCAAGGAATGGGACCCCAAAATAAAAATCAATAACTATCTTCAACTCTTCAATAAAAAAAAGGGGTGAAAATTAGGTATGATCACCAAAAGTATGAATATGATATTATATTTATGAATGCATTAGATTATTCTAAATTTTGGATCCATATGAGTGATAAACAAATGTCAATGATTATTTTGCAAGCTAATCAATGTGACCTAGAAATTACCAAAGAGCAAGCAAATAAAATGGTAAGGTAGGTATAACAAGATTGGAGTCACCAATGGCCTCCAACATAGTAACAGAACCAGCCTCCCTGTCTTACAAAAGGAGAGACCAATCTACAATGAGAGTCCAATAGTCAAAGGGAGGAGAACCCCTAGATTAGAAAGGATATTCTCATAGTTATCCTTAATCCCAATCTTCCATCCACCTAATCATCTATTACTATCATGAGCACAACCACTAAATTAGAGAGGAATGCACCTCCTTAGGATAAAAAAATCAGCACATTCTCTTTGGCACCTCTCCCTCCACTTATAATAGATGCACAGGTAAGTCTCCCAATGTTTTTGTAAGCTTCTTTCTCATCTCTTTCATCTACTCCTCTATCCCTTAAAGAACCTAAATAAGGTCCATCTCCATACATCACCACCAATTAAGGGATATCTCTTTAATTACTCCTCATTATAATAGTCCCATCTCTATCCATTCTTCCCTCTACATTGTTGTTCCACTTCTCATTCCTTCCTCACCATCTCCAGTGGTAATTACTACTACTATGGCTCCTTCATTGGTTTCATCTTACTACTCACCTCTTATTCCCTCTAGATTCTTCCTTGCCTCCTTAAAAGTCCAAAAACTAGAGGAAATGCCATCATTAGGTCTTGTAACTTCAAGAGGATCCTTTGATCAAGAAGCAGAGGAAGAAGAGCATGGACATGTGATATCACTAGTGGATTATCCTATGAATTATGAGGAATGAAATGCAAAATTAATGCATGGATATAAGAAAATATTAAGTGAGAAAAGGGCCCAAGATGAAACAAAAGAGGACATAGAGTTAGAATGGGCCAAGGCAATGAGCCTGGGAAGGTTGCAAGAAGAATAAACTCTAGTTGGGGCACTAGACCAGAAAATCCTTACTAATGAAGAGAGATAATATCAATAAGGTAGTTTGTTCTCTTACTTATTATATTAATTTTATAGATAATCAAGCCACATATTTTCCACCTACCATTTGAAGGCCACCATTTTCTAGTTTAATTTATTATTTTATTCTTTCAACATCAACACAAATAATGGCTCCCAAGAAGAGAGAATATTTAGAGATTTTAGTTTAAGTTTCTATTTTTGATCTATAAGGGACAGTCCCCCTAAAATATTTATCTCAATTAAAGCTATAATTACCATAATTTTCACCTATATAGTCAGCCATAATGACAATTATAAAAACTCTAATCTTGACCAAATATGTGGCTGAAGTCACCCCTCAGATGGAAACATCAAGATGGCAAAGAATTATTCAGCCACCCCTCTAATTCCCTATTCAAATAAGTTTTTCATTAACACCTATAGTAATAACTCCCCCTCTAATGATCACTCCACCCTTTACCTCTAATTCCCAAGTCAACCTAAAAGTTAAGGGGAACTTATTGCCCATTTGGTCAAAGAGCTATAAGGCCAAACGGATGAAAGACAAAACTTGGTCCTCACTGAGCTTCCCATAGTCTCTACCTGATTTGATAAACAAAGTGGCACAATTAAAAAGGTAAGAAAGATGAAAGTGGTGAACATAATTGCAAGGTAAGAGATATATTTTAAACAAAGAGAAAGCTTATTTCCCTTGGAAAAAAGGGCCAAAAAGAATCCAAATGACCCTACATAATATACAAGGTATTTTTGTTATTTTTTGGATTCGGTTGGAGAGGTGATGAAGGAGATGTATAGGAGTAAGGAAGAATCACAACAATAGATACTATAAAGATAGATTATCCATGCCCCTCAATAAATTGTATATAGTGTCCAAATTTCAGACACAAGGCTATATAATATTTTGATTAATATTCAAACCTATAGGGGATAAAGTCAAATTGAGAAGGTGAAGGTGCTTAAACTATGGTACTAGATAAATTAATTTTAAAAAACTTAGATTTTTGGTTTAGTGTGTAATAAGTAGTGCATTTAATCACCTGAACTTGATGTTTGCCTAAGATGTTGCATGGGCCTTAAGCTATTTAATTACAAAAAGGGATGGTGCCCTCAATTGTCACACAAATAAAACTTTTAATAGGGAATTTTGTAAGCCATGAAAATGAGGCCTTAGAAATCCTTAGAGATATAAAGGTCACATATGTGATAACCTGTACTAAACAATTGATAAATAGGCCCAATTTTTAAACACTCCTTAAAATAGTTGTAGATAGATTTAATGAGGAATTTGATGAAACTATCTATAAAATAATGATGAGATTCTACATCTAATCAATTTTTCCAAAGATAGAGTAACTAAGGCTAAAGCCCTTTGAGCAAAATTTAAGATCTAAAAAGTAGAGCATATAAGTTTGATGTTAGAATCTACCAAAGTATTTAAGTCTACCCTTTTCATTTTTGATATTATTAATAAAGAGTTTGAAACAACACATGCATTATTTGAAAAACTCATAGCCACATAAGAATGTTGAGGTTAATACGTAGTACACAGTCAACTACAAATGCTACCACATCATTATAGGGTTATTAATTTTATATATATAGTAATGTATACTCCAACATAGCCAATTTTTTTCCTCAAAGGGATATAATGACTACTTTTGTGTCCACAGCTATCAGTAATTATTTTCCTTTTCTAGTGGTGTCACATCTGCATATATATTTGCATGTTTAAATTAAGTTGGGATTGATGCTTCTAAATTTATTTGGAATATATCTATTGATGATTTTGACACATAATTATATTATTAGAGATGTAAATTTAGACTTCATTTGAATGATGAGGCATCCCCTCCCAGAGCCTATATATATTTTTATCCTCCCAATCTCAAAGGGAAGATAATTTTGGATATTAAGATTAATAATAAATTTTATAGATTGTTCTACAATTGGTCTTGATGTATAAATATTTTTCTTCTCCAAACTTGTGAATTGTGTAAGAAGTTCCATCAAACTGGTATCCTATTATTTTTTTATGTTGAATATTATTTTAATATATTTATTCATATTGTGTTATTGCTAATTTTAATGTGTTTGTGTGATAATCATAATCTCTATCTGTAAATGTATAATTACAATCTCACAAATGCAACAACCTTTGATTATATATTCTAAAGTTCATCGTATTCTTGTTCCCTTGGACTCTTAATTGTGTTTGATTATTAGTATACTTATAGTATCTTAAAAAAACATTGGTTCTTGATTTCTTGTCTAACCCTTAGTTTAAGAGCCATCTTAGAAAGGTTCCATCTTGTTTGATCGATAAACCTTATTTCCTACCCTACCTTCTTTATTTTTTGAGTTTTATATGATCTACTCATCTTAGATTAGATCCATCATCAATCTACCCATCTCAAATATATCTAGATTCATATCATATTCAAACCATCTAAGGTAAACAATTGTTCTACTCACCATTATTCTACCAATAGGTTATATTGACCATTTTTACCTCAAGTTAAAATGGGTCAACCCCTTATAGTCATAATCTTTTATAGGATTTTTTTATAATGTCATAGGGTATGTTGTATTTCATTTTATGTCATTTCATATGCCTTTCTAGCTTTGGTCATAGTCTAGCTTAGTCCTTGTGTCATTTGGTGTCTTAAGGGTCATTTTAGGGTCATTTATACAAGTGATAGGTTTTCAAGGATCCAAATAGGTCTTCATGGTGATAAATGCAATTCAATATCAAGGATAAGTCCACATAGGCCTTAGAAAATCATTCATAGCTACAAAAGTTCTAGAACAAGCTTTGTGAAGCTAGAACATCATCAGGATGTCATGAAGAACCAGACTGGACAACTTGCTTATGTAATTTATAAATATGATTATAAATCCTCACATGCCCATCAAACCATACATAATCAATGCCCTTAGTTCCAATATCATTCTCTATAAGTTTCATATCTTGATGAGTCTTCTATCTCTATATTTAAGCCTTCAAAGTTTAGCTTGTCGAGTTTAAGGGGTCAATCCATCCTTCACATCACACAAGAATGAACGAACCATCTCACTTATGAATTTTATAAATGTACCTCAAAAAGCCTCATTAGCTAAAATATTATAGCGTCATCAAGTTCTTCATGGAAAGAACATGCTCTACAAATTTCAAGTCTACACAAGCTTCCTAGCTCAAATTATGAGTGTTCAAATTTGGACCTATAGTATAAGACATTCTTGCTAACATCAAGTTTGAGATTATTAATAAACTCTTCTATAAATTGTATTCTACACCTCTTTTAGTAATGAATAGATCATTTTATAGTTGTTTACTAATCTATGCTTAGTGTTTGGTATTTATTTGATATGCAAAAGTGGTTTTCATCCTCCCTTTACAAGTCCAAGTTTAACCTAAGTGTTAATAAACTTTTCTTGTAGATCATCTAATATGTCTTAAGGTTAATGTCTCTGGCACAGAGTGGATAATTGAATGTAAGTGCTTTTAATCAAGCCTTACCCTCATTTTCCTCTAGCCTAAGTCCATCAAATTAACCTCTAAGTGAAATATTATTACTTGGAAACCATTGTAGACATTGCATTAGTCTCATTCACAGTCTATTAGTGTGTTAATGAGTTCAATATTAAGAATGGATCTTTGAACATTTAGTGCATCACCTATTTTAGAGTAGGTTCAATTCATGCATTTTCTACTTTTTCCCCCATAAGTAATCAGTTGGTATAAATAAGAGTATTTCAAGATACATTCAGGGAGCTAGCCCTTAAATTTAGAGGCTCATTTCCAATATAGGTACAACCACATACCTAGAGATGTTCCCATGTTGCCCAAATCTAGAAGAAGCTTAAACAATTTCATCAAGGGTACAATATTTGGTGACAATAGTTTTGGTATGCCTAGTGGGATCCATTATCTTCAAGACAACTTGTCAAGGTGAATGCTAGTCTTGATAACATCAACTACAAATTGGTATATTAATTATAATTTGGTGACTCCTTCAAGGTAACTCTGATTTAAGGCCATTATTTTGTTATAAACTTACCTTCCTAATTTGTGGTTCTCACTAGGTCATCCTTTGATAGAACATTCAATCCCATTAACTCACCCATTCAGCCTAAAATTCCTCTTAAAGTTTAGTATCCATAGCCTAATCTACCCTTTGAAGAATGAGTAGATTTTTCTAGAGAGGAACAGAGTGAAGAGGCTGAAGAAATTGAAGATCTTGAAGAAGAAGACATAGCTAGACCTAATGTTTTCCCTACCTTTAATATTGAAAATCTAATCTTACTTCAATTATATGATGTCATTCCTCCTAATGCCATGAAAAGTGTGCCCACATTCAATGGTGAGAGTCATGTCACACTTGGTGAGCATATTAGAGATGTTTTTAAATTTTATAGTTTCTATAACATTGTTGGATAGAAAATTACCATTAGAATCCTTTCCATGTCCCTTAAAGGGAAGGCTCTTGATTGGTATACGACTCTAGAAGGTGGATGCATCATAACATGGGAGGATTTTGGAGTGTTGTTGACTTCCAAATTTGGAAATGAAAGTGACCATGCCTCTCTCATACGTCATCTCAAAGTGATAAAAAGGGGATCCAAAGAAACAATGCATGACTTTGATGAAAGGTTTTAGAAGACTTGGCATATATTTCCTCCTCCCATGAGATCACCTACAAGTTTTATGTTCCCTACTTACTTGAAATCCATTAGAACTAAAATTCTTGTCATGCTTCAATCTATGGGAGGTTCCACTCCTCCTGAAGCATATGATATTTCTATCAAAGATGAGAATAATTTCATAAAAGCTAGAAGATTACCTCCTAAAGTGTCTGTGCCTCCATTGTCTCATGCCTATGTTAATACTCCAAATGTAGCCCAAGTTCCTAATGCTAATACCAAAACTAAGGTTGTTCCTAGGCAAGCAAAAAATAATGTTGATTGGAAAGCAAAGTTCCTAGCCTTAGAGGCTCAAAATAGACAATCTAATATGCAAAAATCTACCTATTAGAATCCTTATCCCTATTATAAATAGTATGGTCAACAATATGGAAGAGGAAGAGGATAATGGTAGCCTAATCCCAATATACTTGTTAATGCATACAATCCTAACTCTACCACCAATGTAAGGGAGATGGTACCAGTTCATAGCAATTTCATGCAAGGATAATATTAGTGTCAAGACCAATTCATATATGTCAATGATAATGGATAGAAAGCTTTGGTGGATCAAGTAATAGTTACTCCCCTCTTATCAAATGAGGATGAGGTGATGATGCAAATTAATAAAGATTGCCAACCTCAAGGAGAGATCTTCACCAATTTTCTAGTTGAAGACACTTTTATGCTAAACCAAGTATCATCTATCATAGACAATAAAGGTCAAAGATTAAGGATCTAGGAGGTGGAACTAGCATTCCCATAGACTCATCTAATCCTCCTACAAGGCAACAAGACATAGTTGCAAGTGTGATAGTTCTAAAAACTTTTACATCTCCATCAAGTCAAAATATGGTAGGGTCTACTCCTATTCCTCAAGTTACAAGTAATTATCTACCTAAAATATACCAAGATAAAGTAGGTATGGCTTATTTAAACATTTTATATTCTTTGAATAACACTAAAACATCCATTTCTCTTTGGGATGTTCTTCATATGCCTGGTCAAAAAGAACTCTTCTAAAATCAAGTATTTATTATCCCTACTAGTGTCTCACCCTCAATTCAAAGTCAAGGTCATATTACTATTGAAAATTATCCTAGTACCATTATTATACCATCCACTAGGGCTAATAAATCTCCACCATTTTACCTCACCCTCATTGTATGTTACAAGTTGATACACAATTACATAGTCAATAGTGGAGCTTTTATTTATATCATACCCAAAGTTATAGCTAATAACTTGGGCCTAAAATATGAGCCACATAGAAAAGGGTTCCTTTAATTATATGGTACACCTACCAAGATAGTAGGATTTATAAAATGCTTAAAGGTTTTCTTGCATGATTGTCCTAGTTTTCCTATCTTGCAAGACATAGTTGTGGTTGATCTCTTAGCCCACTTTATAATCTGCCTATCAAGGGACTTCACAGCCAAGATAGGTGGTTATATCTTAATCAACTGGTCTTTCTTGGCCTTTAAAATAAGGTAGGGGTCCAATGTAATAATTAGGACACAACCCCTTGCAATGTTTCATATTGAGCCTTACATTGAGATAAGTTCCAATCTAAATTATGTGGCCCATGAAGAAAAGGACTATATTGTAGACGATGGCACTTATTCCAAACTTGAGCTTATTTTAGATTTTTTCCTTGATGAATATGTCACTAATACTTATGAGAATAATACCTATACTTTTTTGGAGGAAACTAATTTAAGAGTGTATTATATACATGAATAAGGAGTACCAACAACTCTACTTGCCAAATAAAAAGGTGAAGATGATGAGCTATGGAAGATGTTTTTTGATGGTTCAAGAAGTAAATTTGGTGTAGGGGTTGGTGTTATGTTGGTTTCCCCATCTAAAAAAATCATATTTCATTTCAGTTGTACTTGTAATGTGTCTGAGCATAAAGGTTTAATTCACGGCCTTTAATGGGCAAGGAGAAAAAGAATCACGAACTTGTAAGTATATGGAGATAGCGAATTGGTTGTATATCAGGTGAGGATTTTGGTTATTTTCAAAAACCATTTTATTAATTAATACAATAATAGGGTATGTTATTTTCTTTAAGACTTCAATGCATTCAATAAGCAATCAATCCCAAGGGAATAGAATAGTCATGTTGATAGACTAGCTACCATATGAGCTCAATTTGATACTCTAACTAACATAAAAAAGGGAGGGGAAATATTCTCATATTAGGTTCATTATCAGACCTTATTTACTTTATAATGAAGTGTCTTTTCAAGTTTTTAATAGTGACAAACAAATTTTATGCTTCTTATTAAATGAGGCCAAGTTTTCTTCAAAGAATCAAAGGAGGCTCTAATAACAATTGGGTGATCAAATTGTGCAACTAAAAACCAATAAGATACCTAAGGGTTTGGTGACCTTAGAAATTATCTTCAATGAGAATGATCAAAATAAGAAAGAGAAAGTGAGTATGTCTACAAAAGAGGATGATTATGAAAGAGTCTTGATCTTCAAGGACAAACTCCTCAAACTAGGCAAGGTATGCTTTACATTAGAGAAACAGACATTCATTGAGCTATGTAGAGAGTTTCATGATATCTTTATTTGGGAAAATAATAACCTCAAATTATTTTATCCTATACTAGCACACCATACCATTGAGTTAGAACCTAGGGTTAAATCATTTAGACAAAAGTAGAGACCAATTAACCCCAAGGTTGAGCAACGCATGAGGTTAGAGCTTACCAAACTCCTTGAATCTAAGATAATATTTCCCATCAAGCATTCAACATGGGTAGCTAACCTTGTGCTTATTATAAATAATAATGAGGATATAAGACTTTGTGTAGACTTTAGAGATCTTAATAGAGTTTCACTCAAATATCACTATCCTCTACCCTCAATAGAGCAAATTTTGTAAATGGTTTTAGGTTCTCAATGTTTCTCTCTTCTAGATGGATATTTAGGTTATAATAATATTTTAGTCAATGAAGATGATCATTTTAAGATAGCCTTCACTAATAAATGGGTGACTTTTTCTTATAGGAATATGCCCTTTGGTTTGTCCAATGTCGATGCCACATTTCAAAGAGTAATGGACATGGCCTTCAAAGGTTTGATCAATGAGATGTTATCAGTTTATCTAGATGATATAATAATGTTTTATAAAGATGATAATGAACACATGCAACACTTGAGACAAGAGTTTGAAATATGTAGGCAATATGTAGTATCTCTTAATCCAAAGAAGTGCATCTTTGTTTTTTATGGAGGTAAGCTCTTAGGACATATCATTTACAAGGATGGTTTAACTATTGATCTTGAAATAATAGAGGCTATTATAAGCTTATAATTTTCCTTACATAAGAAATGTCTTAAAAGTTTCTTATGCATGATAAATTTTTTAAAGAGGTTCATACCTAGTTTTTCATCTTTGGTGAAACCTATCATAGCTATGCTCAGGAAGAACCAAGTCTTTTCTTAGACCAAAGAGGGTAAGAATAGTTTTGAACCCATAAAGAAAGTAATTTAAAAATATCCTCCTCTTTTGAATCCTAATTTTACTAAATACTTCATGTTGTATTCATTTTCAAACCTTGATACTATCTCAGTCATGATAATGCAAAAGAATGATGAGGGTGTGGAGTAGCCAATCACATTTTTTAGTCAAGGTTTAGAAGATTATGAATTCAATTAAACCTTTATGGAGAAATAGGTCCTTGATATTTTAAGGGGACTAAATAAGTTCATACATATGGTTTCAAATAATAGGATTCATGTTATGCTTTCTCATCCTAGTATCAAAGAGTTTCTCTTGAGCAATGATCTTAGTGAAAAGAGGGAAAGGTGGATCAATAAAGTAATGAAATATGATGTTGATATCAAGGTGAAAAAAATTATAAGGGGTAAGGGGATTTGTGAACATATATCTTTAGATCTTCATGAGCCAAATGAAGACGCTATAGTCAATCATGATTATTCCTAATTAGTTGGTTCATTGCCTCCACAAAGTTGGACATAAGATGTGATCAGATTTCTTCAAAATGGTGAGTATCCTAATAATATGAGTAGATCACAAAGGATATATTTTAGGTTGAAATCTATTCCCTTTTGTCTTTTGAATGGTGTTCTCTTTAGAAGAGACATTAATGGTGTGTTATTGATAGACATTAATAATGATTAGTTTGGAATGTTGTTTGAGAAGTTCTATTATGGGATAATAGGAGGCCATTTCTCTCCAAGAACCATAGGTGCCAATATCATGAGGGTAGGTTATTATTGGCTTAGACTCTTCAAGGATTTCCATGCTTGGGTGAGAATGTGTGGACAATTTAATTTCTTTATAAGAAAATAGAAGCTTGTAACTCCTCCTTTGAAGCCTATCCAAGTAGGCCAACCTTTCTTATAATGGGGCCTTGATTTTATTGGTATGATAAACCCCCCATCAAGTGATGGTCATAAATGGATACTCACTACAAATAATTACTTTAAAATGTGGTTTGAGGTAGTAGCATTTAAGGAAGCTAATGAGAATGATATCTTAGAGTTAAATGAGAACATCATCACAAGGTTTGTCACTCCTATTATTTTAGATAATTCTCTGACTTTTATAGGTGCTAAGATGGCTAATTGAGCAAATAGTAATAGAATATTCATGAGCACTTCATCTAAATTTTACCCTCAAGGTAATGGGTTGGCTAAATCTACTAACAAGAATCTAATCAGAATAATTAAGAGAACCTTGGAGCATAACCAAAGAGCTTGGCACACCAAATTGAAGATAGCCTTATGGGCTGATAAGATAACTCCTAAGAGGTCAATAGGGAATTCTCCTTTTGTGCTTGTTTATGGAAGGGAATCTAGGTTTTCTATCTCTTAAGAGCTACCTACCATAAATTTAGCACATCAACTAGAGTTTCTTAAAAATACCCCAATGGAGGTGAGATTGACAGAATTGATAGAGTTACAAGAGATTAGAGATAAAGCTCATCAGGATATGGATCATCATCAAGTACTAATGAAGAGGTATTTTGAAAATAATTAAACTCTAAGATCATTTTAAAAGGGTGACATAATATTGAAATGAGATGAAGACAGAATAAAACTAGGGAAACATACCAAAGTTAATACCCTATGGAGCAGATCATATGTCATCGTCAAGTACAAGTAAAGCAACTCTTTTTAGTTAACAAGGATGAATGGAGAAGAAATACATATCTATATGAATGGGATACATTTAAAACCATATTATTGAGAACTAAAGGTCAGGTTTGTAAATATTAGATTAGGTGTGTGTTTCCTTTCTTGTTGTGTTGTATTCTAATAAGTGATCATGAAGCGCATGTGTATTTCTTATCTTGTGTTTTATTATTATTTTTTATTATTTGGTGTATTGTTTAGGTAGTTTCTATATCAAACCTGCATACTTATGACTCTATAACCCAATGGATAGGATTAGGCAACTGTTCATGGCATAGCAAGCATGCCACCCTTGGGAAATCACCAAAGATGTTGACCATGTTTACCTCAAGTTAAAATGGGTCAACCCCCTATAGTTAGAATCTTGTATAAGGGATTTTTATAATTTCATATGGTATGTTATATCTCATTTGATGTCATTTCATATGCCTATCTATCTTTGGTCATAGTCTAGCTTAGTCCTTATGTCATTTGGTGTCTTAGGAATCATTTTAGAGTCATATATGCAAGTGGTAGGTTTTCAAGGATATAAATAGGTCTTTATGGTGATCAATTCAATTAAATATTATGGGTAATTCCACATAGGCCTTATAAAATCATTCAGATCTATAAAATTTTAGGAATGAGCTTTGTGAAGCTAGACCATCATCAAGTTGTCATGAAGAACTAGACTAGATATCTTCTTTGTATAATTTAAAAATATTCTCAAATAACCTCATGTGACCATTAGACCATACATGATCAATACCCTTGGTGACAAGATATTATAATAGGTTTCATATCTTGATGATTCTTCTATCTTGAGATCTAAACCTTCAAAGTTTAGCTTACCGAGTCTAAGGGAGCAAGTCATCCTGCATGTCACACAAGAATGAATGAACTATCTCATTATGCATTTTATAAATACACCTCAAAAATCCTTGTGAGACAAAATATTATAGCACCATAGATTTATTCATTGTAGGAAAATGATCTACAAATTTCAAGTCCATGTGAGCTTCCTAGCTCAAATTATGAGCATTCAAAGTTGGACCTATAGCATAAGATGTTTGTGCTAACGTCAAGTTTGAGCTCTGTAAAGTAACCATTTGGGTTCAAAATTAATTGAAAATTTTAAATTTTATCAAGATATAATGGTCCATGTGAGATCACATACTGACACATGATATATAATGGTTCATACTAGGGTCAAACACGTCAAAAGTTCCTTAGGTTAAAACCCTTTAAAGAGCTAAAAGTTGGACTTGATCCTACAGTGTGAGTCTATTGAGAAAATGATCTAACGGTGCACATTCACTGATAAGAAGGTTAGTCTAGTATTGATCAATGATCATTGATCATTCATACAAATGATCCAATGGCATGAGATTGATTGATAGGAAAGTGGGCCTAATGAGATCTAAAGCTAGCATTTACTCGTACATCTTGATCAAATGATGCAAATGAAAGTCAACATGTCAAAGGATCTTTATGGAAGGAATTCAATGGACTGTGTTCATTCATACCAAAGAGATAAATGATGTGCATGAGGTCAAAAATTAAATATGTGATAGTGAATATCTATGAGACCAATGGGAATAAAGATAGGTTGGAGCATTTTGATTGGCTTGAGCATTTTTTGATGTATAAAGTTGAACCAAAGGAGCAATTTTTTACCAAAGAAAATAAGGTATTTTAGGGGTCATCCCATCACCATTAGAGCTCATATAAATTAGGATACATTGATCTATTTAGGTTAAAGGACATAAAGGGATCACCATTAAAGCTTAAAATTAACCTCTAGTTTGAGGATTTATGTCATACAAGGTTCATTCTATGACTGTGTTCACCATTGTTAGAAGAAAGACTTATGTATATGATGAGTTCTTAGTTTCTATAATGATCTAAGGTAAAAATGGGTCTATTTAGACCTAATAAGATCAAAATGGATATTGGTTTTTCCATCTATTATGGACCTATGAACATGGGGATGAGTTCAAGCATGATCCAGTTTGAACAAGAGCTAACATTTCAAAGGATGTCATGAAGGCATACACGTGAACCCCAACGGTTTCATCTCTAGGATAAAATAAATGAAAATAACCCTTATCTCCCCATTTTCATTCCATGATGAACTAGTGAAGAATATTTATCACCAAGACAAAGATCTAATAGATTGATCTGATGGTTGTAACTACATTGATGCTAAGACCCAATTTAGAAGAACTTGATATGATCATAATTTGTAGAAGTATTTTTAATTCCCCTTTTTACTTCCAAAGTTATCTTTCTCTTGCTTCTTTTATTTTATAAATATTGATTTTGAGCTATTATTAAGGATCCCTCAGG
Source organism: Torreya grandis (assembly GCA_037957365.1). NCBI lineage: Eukaryota > Viridiplantae > Streptophyta > Pinopsida > Cupressales > Taxaceae > Torreya > Torreya grandis. Next base: position 3,105,440 of record JARHVA010000985.1, on the reverse strand, counting down.
TTGGTATGACTAAACTCTACTAGAAATTATATTTTTCACCTCTTAGAGTAATGAATAGATAATTTTGTAGTTGTTTACTAATATATGCTTAGTGTTTGGTATTTGTTTGATATGCAAAAGTGGTTGACATCCTCCCTTTATAGGTCCAAGTTCAACCTAAGTTCTAATAAACTTTTATTTTAGGTCATCTAATGTGTATTAAGGTTGATGTCCTAGGTACAGAGTGGATGGTTGATTATAAGTGCTTTCAATCAAGTCATACCCTCATTTCCCTTCATCCTAACTCCATAAAATTGACCTCTAGGTGAAACATTATTGCTTGGAAACCATTGTAGACATTGCATTAGTCCCATTCATAGTCTATTAGTGTGTTAATGAGTTTAAACTTGAGAGTGTATATTTGAATGTTTAGTGCATCACCTCCTTTATATTAGGTTTAATTCATGCATTCTCTAAATCTTTTCCTCATAAGTAATTAGTTGGTATAGATAAGATCATTTCAAGATACATTCAGGGAGTTAACCCTTAAATCTAGAGGCTCATTTCTAATATAGGTACACCCACATACCTGGAGATGTTTTCATGTTGCCCAAATATAGAATAAAATTGAAAAACTTCTTCAAAGGTGTAATATTTGGTGATAATAGGTTTTTAACAAAGCTCAATACCCTATAACTCATGCCTTGGAGTCAATATTTTTTCAATGATCCTAAAATATTAGAGGTTATTGTTAGCCAAATTTTGGCTACAATAGACTAGTTTAACAAAAAACATGTCTTGTCAAGCCTTCACTTTGGTTTTCAAGCTTGATAATCCTTCATAAGGTGTAGTTTACATTATTTAAGGTACCTTTGACAAGTTTAAGGTAAGTGTCTTCCTATCATCATGCTTGTCTAGTCAGAGTGTGTCTTGATCAAAGGGGTTCAAAGAGAGTTAAGGGTTGAGATATATTTATCATGTCATGTATTTAAATTCAAAGTCATTTAATGTTCCCTATGATCTGTGTAAGTGTATTAAATAAAGTCAAATATCCATTTTGAACATTATAACCCATTTTGAAATGCATGTTTGATCATTTGTAACATTTAAGGAGGGAATGTAGTAAGAAAGTGGTAGGTTTACAAAAGAAAGAAGTGGTTAACACATCATCCAAAATCTATATAGGTGTGAGGAAGATCAAATAACACTTGTTGATATAGCTCAGCCAGTTTCTATGTAGAATATGATAGTTTTCAAGTAAAAAATAGAGGATTTCAAGAATTCCATATAGGTTTCAGAGTGAAGATCAATTCCAAACACTCATATATCTTCCTCTATGATTTACAAGTTCAAATCCATTCATTTTATGAGGTTTTAATCTCAAAAAATTCAAAAACCTACTCATCTTTCCCATCACTCTCCTTGGTAGCTCTAAAAGGTAGTTTAGTTTTTAGTTGGTACAATTAGGAGAGAAAAAGCTGGAAACAAATCTTAGAAAGAGTAGGGGACCCTAATTCCATTCAAATTTTTGACATTGGTTTCCTACTTAATCCCCTTAAATTTAGGAATAATCATTAAGAAGTTAAGGGGTAGAAAATAAACTTCAATCCCCACCTAGGTTAGTTTTCCTCAAGTGTGTATTTTTGAGGTCAAACTAATGGATTAAAATAACTATGTATGATCTCTTGAACACTATTATAATCCTTAAATATCATTTCCTTCCATTTTTATTCATGATCATGTTTAGTGTAGTGTTAAATGGCTTGGTTTTAGTAGTTTGAATATGGTAGTCTTAGGTGTAGGGAGTTTGAAGTTGTCTTATGCATGAAGTGAATGAAATCAACTTCTTCATAGTGAGTTTAAGGTTTGAAATGGTCTTTCATGATCCTATAAAGCATCAATGGTTGACAAGTTTCAATATAAGAGGTTATAATGCCTCTTTAAGATCCCTCCAAAAGAGTAATGTGAGCTTATAGATCTTCAAACCTATAGGTCACTATTAACATCAAATTTTGTCTCAGTAACTACAGTTTCATCCTCATAAAATTTCATGAGGTCTATTTAAGTAGATTAAAACATCTTGTCATCTCAAACTCCATTCCACCTTGTAACCCAAATGTATGGTATACTTGGGTAAGATTGTGTAAGTCCAAAAGAGGTCAAATCAAGTCTAAATCCTCAAGAAGACAACTAACAATATTCAGACACCCTTAGTGAGTGAAAAAAAGATTCATTAACTCCCACTTGTGTGTATGTGATAATGAGATCCAAATCAAAAATTTTTCAAGTCAAGGTTACAATATCTAGGTTAGAGGTGAGACTTTCATGTCAAAGGAAAGTGTGCAGACCAAAAAAGAGTCTCTCATTATGGATAGGCTCTAACCAACTCTTAACATTACACAAGACACTAAAAATTACTACCTAAAATTTGTATAGACTTGATAAAGTTGAATATAATTTTATAAATATTTTACAATTCCCTTAAGATCATATGAAGGCCCCAAATAAAAATATACACCTACAATTCCACTCATGATAATCTCAAAGTCGACTGTCTAGAACCTCGAGAGGATTGTGTGTGACTTGATAAATTTATTAGCTTTAAGAGATGAATTGAACACATGTATATAATTCAAAATCATGTGAATTATCTTTCTACAGTGTTAAGATGTGACTGAGTAATCTTCACTTAAATTTGAAAGGGTAGAAATTTGAGGTAGGCCTAGAAGCCTAAATCACCACCTACATGTATGATTGTATAAAGATAAACAAAACTATGAGATTAAGGTGTATTGAGACTTAGATAATTCAATATGAAACCAATATATGTTATATTACCTTGGAAAGACTCATATCCAATTACATAAATAGTCTCAAAGCCTAATATTCAATAAGGCCAATTGTGCACCTACAGGTTGTTAATATCCAGCATAGAAATGACAACTCATGCAAGTTGGTGTACAAAGTAATAAAAGGTTTTAAAAAAATTTAATAAATGAAAAAAAAATCATAATTTTACAAGGTTCATTAATGTGGTAAAAGATATATTGAATACTTTTAAACCTCAAAGGTATAGTCATACACCTACAAGATCTCCTACATGCCTATCAAGAATGAAATGATAACAATGTCGCAAGAGTGTTGGGTAAGTTAATGAGGAATGTAAGAGTTCCTAGTAGATATTTTTTTATAATTAAATTTATTTTATTTCCTACAAAATATATTAATAAATAATAAATATAGGTCTAATGGATAAAAGACACCTACAGGCCTAAAACCCTCAATAAGTCTATTATAGGCAGAGAAGTCAAGTCTTGGTCATAATGAAACATCAAAAGGGAGAACATAGAATATTTATGCATGACTAAGGGTGATAAAAATATTATGGGGGTGTTTTAAACCAAATACATTCATTTTTAATACATTTGAGACCCAAAAACACTTGTCTCATTCTTACACACACACAACTAGCCTAAGAGGTCATCTTTGGATACTTAGAACTCCTTGGATGAGTTACATGGTGGGATATGATAATTGGATATGGTGAAGGGGTTATCCTACTATAAACCCCAATTATTTTTTCATTCATTAACCCCCATAACTCTATAAAATATCCTTAGATTGGAAGTCTCTCCAAACCTAGTATTTGCCTTGTGAAAGAGCTCAAGTATCATTTTCTTTTGTTCATAATTGTATGGAGGATTTGCATGGGAGATAAATATCATAGGGTATATTATGGATGTCTTCCTAATTATATATTATGGTATTTTTTCTTGTATTAGGTCTCTATACTTTATACACCATCGTTAAGATGGTAGACACCTAGAACCTTTATTAAACCTTTCTAGAAGACCTGATGAGAGAGAAGATGAGTTCAATGACTTAAAGTGATTATTTTTTATTATAAATGGTTAAAATTATGTTCATATACCCCATGGTAACTTTATAAATTCATTTGGTGGCTCATGTAAAGTTAAAATAATATGTAAATGGGTTTAAAATGACAGTTGTAGACCTTTGTGTAAGGATTTGAATGTATGAAAGAATCAATGGCAATTGAAAACACCTGTGAAGCATGGGAAAAAGTCTAAAAATTTATATAGGTCATACCAAAGGTCTATATTATGATGTTACAAGTTCTAAGTTATCAATACAAGCTAAGATGACTAGTTATTTCTTGTTGACATGAGAGAAGCCTAATTACAGACCTATCAAGTACTCTTAGAGAGCTTCCCTTCAATATATTTAGCTATATTATGATTTTATAGACCTTACCAAACCATCATCAATAATTCTAACCTATTAATATCTTTAAAAAAACACTCTAGTTACCTCTCAGGCTTGATCATGTATTTAAACTTGGGTTTTGGCCATTTATTGGTTCACCCATCCATATGAGGTTTCAGATCCTCAAATTTTAACTTGAAACATGATTAGGGGGTCTTCAAAGTGAATCAACATTTCCTTAAGGTTTCTCGTGTGTGAATAATTTTTATATCAAAATCTCAATGTCCTATGCCTAGAGACCTAATCAAGTACCAATGGAAAGAAGAAATTATTGAGTATTGTCATTAATGTCATAGGTGCATCTTGTGAAGGTTGATGTCAAAGGTGATTAAGAGAAGTTAGTAGTGTGTGATATGAAAAGCTACATGGTGAAATGAATAAACATAGGCATGTGAAGTTTATATGGCATTGCTTTATCATGTTATTAAGGTATATAAGCATTCATTAGAGTTTCAAAGTGAGCCTAAAAGGGTAGCACCTTTAGTCTAAGTCTGCACTTAGACCACTCCTAGACCCTGCCTAGCCTAGTAAGGTATGAAGATAAGATTTAAAGGTAAATATACACATGATATCATCTACATAGGTGAGATAATTTTTTTTAGGTATGATCACAAAGTTTGAATTCAATATTTGAAATAAAAGTGCATGAATCACTATTTTAGGTCATTTTGAGCTCATAGAATGAGGTACTCAAACCCAAGAATCACTTTTAGACAATAATTGACATGTGTAACCACTACATGGGAGTTTGATTTATTTATAAGATATTTATAAGGGTCATATCTAATATCTCTAGGCATTAGTTTTGGATTCAAGTGGTAGTCCTTTATGAATAATCATTAACACTAAAACTTGTGATAAACCTCCCTAAAACCCTAATAAGGACCCAATGTGAAATATTTTATTCAAATAATATTATGATAGATTCAAATTCCTATATAATATATTGGATCATGTACTCAACTCTCTCTCTAAGTGGTGGTGGTTAGTCATATAAGAGATAAAATGTATAGATACAGGCTTATTTGTCAATAACTGACTATAGCTCTCAAAATTTGAATTGGTAAAGAAAATTAAATGGATGGTAGAAAAATATAGAGACTCATTTTACATTTCCATGATGTTTTATGGATATTTTATATCCTTTAATTTATCTAAATTGTTCATCCAAATAAGCCAGTCACAAATAAACCTAATGGTGAAGATAATGTAAAACTTAGGCAAAAATAAAGAGATAAATTTGAGGGTATACGAATGATACATTGATGAAATAAAGTGCATGAATAATTTATTTATGAATTTTAATTCATTATAATTCTTTGGATAATCTTTTTAGGTCAGTCTATGTGGTGAAAATGTTGCTCACAAAATGGCTTGTCTTGTTCAGATAGGACTGTGAGACATAAGGTCAAGAAATTCATTTGAAAAACTAATATTTACCATTATACCATATAAATTTAATATATAATGATGTTATATATATAATATGAATTTTTTTATTCATAATAATTCATTAAAAGTGTCTACATAGGTGTTGGAGGTCTAATTCTTCATGACTAGTTTTTGAGGTGATTTCGCAGTTTTGAGTAAGTGAGTTACAAAGATGTTCTTGAACCTTTATTTCTTAAGTGAAGGTGTTCCAAGAATTTCATGATGACCCTAATATCATGGATAATTTTTTTTCATGTTTCATTTATCATGTTTTATTATCTTAATGGTTTTTAAGCTTCACTACTATAAGATAGACTTTTGAGGTACAGAGGCCTAATAGGGCAATTTGTCCTAAAGAAGCTTTCATGGTATGAACAAAGGATGAAGATATAATAAATAATGGAAAACGTCATTATATTTATTTTGATAAGTGTTTGAATTGTTTTTATTTTTGGATAATTCCATATGGGTCCAAGAAGATCAAGTTTTAGCATTAATAGAGCAGACCTAATGTAATTAGGTCTCCATAAAATCTAAAGGAGGAGTAAGGCCTAATTGAGTTGTGATAGACCAAAATGGGTTAAAATTGTGACTAAATCATGTTCATAAGATGTATTAAGACCTATTTTTGGCCTACCTAATTGGTTAAAGGTGTGTGTTTGACCAAGTGGTGTGTGACCACAAGACTAGTATATATACAAGGCAATTTAGGCCTATTTGTAAGTTAGTGAGGAAGCAAAATAGAGTGTGCATTAAGATTAAGGAGTAGAGATTAAATAAGTAATCATAATACGTTGATTAAGAAAAAATATATATTATTTTCATAAATCATAGTTGACTGAGATGATGCTTAGTCATAAAGGGAGTTGTAGCTTCCTAGCAAGTGGGTGTTTGCTAAAACATTGGTCAAGTGGATGCTTGGCAGTTTGGGGTTGGTGATCCAAGTTGAGTTGGTGATAAATAGAATTTGATATTTTTTAAATATTTTATATGAATATAGTCAAATTATAAATTTCATAGTGATTTTTCTTCCCTTTAAGGGTTTCTCACTCATACTGTGTTATGTTCACTATTTCATGTTTATGTGATTGGTTATTGATGCATTGATTGATCACTCCATTGCTTTGGTGGTTAATAAAAAATAATGTACAGTTGTAAATTTAATTATTTACCTCCCCTCTTAGTTAATTTTGCTTCTAAAAATTGGCATTAGAGCTTGGTCCTTTGAAGTAGGCTTAATAGCTTAAAGGAGATCCTAGAAGCACACGTATGTCTAGTCATCAAGTACAAGGAGGTTTCTCAACCAACAAGGCCCCTCTTTTTAGTGGGACTAAATATGATTTTTGGAGCCTCAGAATGAAGACATATATAATATCCTTGGGTTATGATATATGGTAATTAGTTTTTGATGGATTCACTCCACCTCTTATGCCACCAACTAATGTAGCAGGAAAGAAGGTAAGTGCAAACAACTCTAAGTCAATGAATGCCATCCTATGTAGTCTTTTAGAGGTATAATTTATAAAGGTTATGAATTTTGATTTAACTAAATAAATTTGGGAAATTTTTTAAACCATCTATGAGGTATATACCAAAATCAATTTGGAAAAATTTTAGACCCACTGAAGGTAGTTTGAAAGTCTAAGAATGAAGGAGGATTAGAACATTGCATCTTATCTGTTAAAATTAGATGAAGTGGAAAATGTCATCAGAGGTCTAGGAGAAAATTTGGAAGAATCAATAGTAGTACAAATGGTATTAAGATCTCCAACATCCAAGTTTGATTCAAAATTCTCTATTGTGGAGGAGATCAAACAAATTAACAAACTATATATGGATCAATTTTATGGCATCTTGACTACCTATGAAATGAGAACAAGTGATGGAAGACATTCCAAGAAGAAATTTGCATTCAAAACTAATAAAAAGTCACAAGGTAAAAAGGTCAATGATGATGTTGATATAGACATTGATGATGATAATATAGAAGCCATGTTTGTCAAAAAACTATGGAAAGGATCAGGTAAGTATAAGGACAAGTTGTCATTTAAATGATTTAATTATGGTAAGATTGGTCACTTTGCATCCAAGTGACCTAAAAAGGATAAGAATGAGCATGATGAAAATCATGGTGAGGATAAGAAATTCTATGAGTTTGATATGAGAAAAAATAGTTTCAAAAATCATGAAGGCAAGAAAAGGGTTATTCAAGAATAAGAGAAGTTTTTATACCAAAGAACATGTAGCTCCTCTGATATAAGTGATACAAGTATATTTGATAGTGATGATGATAGTTTTGATCATGAAATAAATGAAGGTATATTAATGGCCATAGAAATAGATAATGAAAGTTGTTCAAAAGGTAAAAGTCTTATGGAAGATGAATAATCAGATGAAGAAGAGGATAAAGTGAACCTTGAGGTAGAGTTGGTGAGTGCTCTAGAGGATTTGAAGTTCCAAATAAGGAAGAATGAGAAATTGAGATCACTAATTAAGGATTAAGAGGAACAAATAAATTTCTTTAAAAAAAGACTAATTAATAATGCCCATGAAAATGAAGAGATCATTAAACAATTAGAAACTCAGGTTGAGATTATCACTGCAAGTTTTAAGACCAAATAGGAAGAATGTACCAAGTTTAAAATATAAATTTAATCTTTGAAGTCATAATTGGATCTGGAAAAAACCAAATTGAAGACACATTAGAAACTTGAAAAGAGCACTGAGATCCTTGGTGATATTTTGAATAGTTGGAGGTCTCTACATGATAAAATAGGTCATGGATTCAAATAAGATGAAAAATAAAACAAGCAGAGTTAGACCTCAAAGGAAAATGAATTATCAAGAATTGATAGTACTGACAGAGTAAAGACCTATGCATAAACTCTCAAATCTGAGACCTAAATTGATCATCAACAAATCAAGAAGAATGTAACTCCTTCAATAGATAACAAAGCCAGAGATGCATCATTCAATAGTCATCAAAAGACAAATCCTATCATACAAACAAGGTATGTGAATTCTTTCAATGTTTACTATTTCTCATGTGATAAATATGGGCATAGAACTTTGGATTATAAACATCATACTAGAATCAATTCCTCATGGTGAAATAGGATGAATGTTCATTTCAACAATATAAGTAGAATTTTGAGCTACAACTATAATTAGAGAGTACATATTGCAAGGTATTTCAATACAAGGAATATTAGTCAAGATAAAAAGATATGCATTCATACCACTAAGAAGTGAATCAAGAAGTCAAACCCTGTGGATAAAGTAAAGGAGGATTAAAAGACTAAAGGAAAAGAATATATGCTAGCTCAAACTAATTTTCACATTCAACATGAATACATGAATTGGTATATATAGATAGTGTTTTCTCAATCCACATGATAGGGGACAAGAACAAGTTCATTTCATTGAATAAGAATGTTTTAGGGACAATGAGATTTGGAGATAACACAACTACTAATATTGTTAGTAAGGGTATCTTGAGTTTGGAAAATGGAAAGACCAAGATAGATAATGTGATATATGCATAATGTTTGAAACATAATTTTCTTTGTATAATTTAAATGTGAAACCAAAGACACACACTAACCTTTCATGAAAGAGGGTATGATATAAGGAGAGCCAAATTAGGAAGACTAATTGCCAATGCTAAGAGGACTGAGGACAATCTATATGTCTTGAATGAGATTAAGGAGAGATGCTTTATGGTAAATATGGATGAATTTTATCTATGAAATATAAGTTTGGGCCACTTAAACTTTGATAATTTGGTCAAGATAAGCACTAAAAAGTTCATGAAGAATATGCCTAAAATCACCAAACCTGCAAACACACTTTGTAAGGCATTTCAACATGGTAAGCAAACTAGAAGGAGTCTCAAGTCTAAAGAGTATTATACTAAAATAACATTATATTTAATACACACGATCTCTTTGGACCTTTAAGAATCCAAAGGATTCAAGGAGATAGTTATTCTATGTTACTCATAAATGACTACACAAGAATGACTTGGGTAGCATTTTTGAAAGAAAAGTTAGAATATCTTGATAAGTTCAAGGCATTCAAGGATCTAGTTGAGAATGAAAATAATATAAAGATCAAATGCCTAAGATATGATAGTTTTATGACTTTTGTGAGGTCCATGGGATAAAGAGATAGTTCTTAGTAGCTAGGACACCTCAACAAAATGAGGTAGTGGAAAGAAGAGAATAGTTAAAGAAATAACAAGGACTATGCTAAATGAATTGAGATTATCTGATAGATATTGGAGAGAGGCAGTGATCACTGTAGTCTACATTTTGAATATAAAATAAATAAGGATTAATGGCAATAAAACCCCTATGAACTGTGGAAAGGTAGACCTATTAATATAGAACACTTTAGAGTGTTTGAAAGCAAATGCTTCATCAAAAGAGATGAGGAAGACTTAGGTAAGTTTGATTCAAGGTCTAATGAAGAAATATTCTTGGGGTACTCATCAGTAAGATCAACCTATATATTCTATAATAAGAGGTTGCAGAAGATAGTGGAAAGCACCAATGTGAAGATTGATGAGACCATTTCTAAAAAGTCACACTCTCAATCAAAGGATGCATCATAGAATTTTGACTTCAAGAATGAATAAGAAAAAATACACATAGATGAGGAAAAATAAGAGGTTGAACAAAGACAAAATTAAAAATATCCCTCAAGATAGATACAGAGAGACCATCTTGAATCACAAATCATTGGCAACAAGGATGCAAGTATACAAACAAGAAGAAAGTTGGTAAGTAACCTAAATCAAGAAAATGTTTCTCTATTAGCTAAGGTTGAACCTAAGAACATTGTAGAATCAAGTAATGACAAGTTTTGAATAGGTGTTATGAATGAGGAGTTAGACCAAATAGAAAAGAATGAGACTTGGGAGCTGGTTCCTAAGCCTAAAGACAGAAATGTCATTACAACAAAATGGGTCTTTAGGAATAAATTTAATAAATATGAAGAAGTCACTAAGACTAAGGATATATTGGTATGAAATGGGTATGCACAAGTATAATGGGTAGACTTTGAGAAGACATTTACTCTAATAGAAAGATTGGAGGCTATCATATTATTTATAGCATATCCAAGATTCAAAGGGTTCAAGGTGTATCAAATGGATTTCAAATTAACTTTTCTAAACCAAAACTTAGAAGAAGAGGTGTACATAGAGCAACATGAGGGTTTCTCATTATTAGGTAACAAGGACTATGTATGTATATTTAAAAAGGCTCTTTATAGTCTAAATCAAGCTCCTAGAGCTTGGTACACTAGAATGGACAAGTACCTATTGGACCAAGCATTCAAGAGAGGATTTATAGATAGTAATCTATATATAAATACAAAAAATGATCATCAGTTGATAGTGGTTTTCTATGTGGATGACATCATATTTGGTCAAAATAGTGAGAGTATGACTAAAGCTTTTGTATATGTGATAAAAAAGGAGTTTGAGATGTCCATGTTGGGAGAAATATCAGTCTTACTTGGGTTACAAATCATTCAATTAGAAAGAGGTATATTCATTTTATAAGCTAAGTACATAAAATAGATGTTGAAGAAATTTGAGATAGAAAATTTCAAGGTAGTTAGCACACCTATGATTGTTATGAATAAAATCAAAAATTAATGCAAAAATAATTTCATATAATTGCAATAATAAGAGATATGAACAGAGATGCATAAAAAAAATGCACAACAAGACCAAACTTAATGTGTTTCATCTAATGTGGATTACATCCACCAAGAAACACTTTCTTATATTTTATTACAAGTCACAAGAGTACAATCCACTCTCAGATTAGTCTTCTCCCAATTACAATGCATAAATATTATTTGGAGCTGCATTCAACAAACCCTCTTATATTCACACCTGAATTCACACACTCTATTCTTCCTTCTCAAACCCTTGTTTTCATTATGTATTACCCATTAAATATCCATCTATACATAATACATCAACATAGAAGTTTACAAAATAATGGGTACCATAACCATGGGTAAAGTCAACCCAAAATAGTTCCCCATTAAGGGGGGTCTAGCAAAAAAAATCAATGGCTACTACCCCTAAACCCTAGAGAGAATACATAAATAGTGTACAATACATTTTAAATGTACAGTATTTGAAATGTGTTATAATTTAGAAATAGGCTCCATAACATAATAATGATCATGGGGTGTAATTTATGTAAGAAGGATGAATCTCCAAAGATCAATCAAATATCATACATGTCAATGATTGGAAGTTTATTGTACACTACTACCTCTAGACCTGATATCATGCAAGTAGTAGGTATTGGGGGAATATTTTAATTAGACCCAAAAGAAAATCATTTGTAAGCATTCAAAATGATACTTAGGTATCTCAAGGGAACTATGGAGTTTGGGTTATGGTATCTAAGAAGCAAGGAATTTAACTTAATAGTCTATACAGATGTGGACTGGATAGGGATTTGAGATGATAGGAAGAGCACTAGTGGAGGAGATTTTTTTTTAAGAGAATGCCTAGTATCATGGATAAACAAGAAGATCCATCAGTGGCATTATCTACTTATGAGGCTGAGTACATTACAATAGCTTCATGTTGCACTCAAGTCTTATGGATGAGGCAGACCTTAAAAGACTACAAATTGGTGTATGATAGTCTTAGTCTTATATTTTATGAAAATACAAGTGTCATAAGTGTATCAAATAATCCATTCATGCACTCAAGGACTAAACACATTCCTATCATGTATCATTTCCTAATAGTTTAGGTAAGTGAACAAAATGTCAAGCTTTAGTCCAAGGATCAGATTGTAAATATTCTAACCAAGCCACTTCCAAAGACAACATTTGAACATCTAAAATAGGAATTAGGATTAATTCCTACCTCTAATAGATATTGATTAAGTCAATGGTAATTGGGGATAATCAAGGTGGTTTATTATCTCCAAAAATAGGTGATGAATGCCAAGAATATTTTTGAAGTCATGTTAGGCATATAGGTAAATTGAGAGGTAAAAAAACCTAATTGTGCTACTATTTTGATCCAATAATAAGGTTATTATATACATGTTGAGAATGGTATATGAGTCTTGATGACCCATATGATGAACACAAGTTGTGAGGATAAAGGGGGAGTCCCTAACTCTTTAGTAAGAAGGTCTATGTCAGATAAGAACATATGTGGTGGCGTATTGAGTGATCAAGGGTTTGATCTAAAAATCTATGTCAGTCATGTAAATTAAAAGGTGATTAAGGTATGCATGAAGATACTAGGAGCATGTTTGTGTGATGCTTCATATACTCTATGATCTTGTTTGTTGAGATTTTATTACAAAATGTGTGAACCAAGAAGTTGAAGGTACCTCTTTGTCATTAATGTCAACGGGGGAGAAAGTTAGAATGGGAGAGAAATAGCTTATTGAGAGAAGTTTTTGAGAATGGTTTTGATCAATGATAAAGGGAGATATTTTTTAGTATTATCATTGATGTCAAAGGTGCATCTTGTGAAGGTTTATGTCAAAGGTGATTAAGGACAATTGGCATTGTGTGATATGATAAGGTACATGGTAAAATGAATGAACATAGGCATGTGAAGGTTATATGGCATTATGTAATCATGTGATTAAAGTATAAAAGCATTTATTAAAGTTTTAAAATGAGCCTATAGGGGTAGGAGCTTCAGTCTAAGTCTACATTCAGACCACTCCTAGGCCCTGCCTGGACTAGTAAGTATGAAGATCATATTTCAAGGAAAGTATGCACATGAGAGCATGGACATAGGTGAGATAATTTTTTTAGGTATTATTCCAAAGTTTGAAGTTAATATTTGAAACAAAAGTGCATGAATCATTATTTTAGGCCTTCTCAAGCTCATAGAATAAGGTACTCAACCCTGAGAAGCACTTTCAAATATTCATTGGCACATGTAGCCTCTACATGGGAGTCTAAGATACTTAAGAGATATTATTAAGGATCCTATTTAATATCTTTAGGCATTAGTTTTGGTTTTAAGTGGCAATCCTTTATGAACAATCATTAACACTAAAACATGTATTAAACCTCCCCAAAACACTAATAAGGACCCAATGTGAAATAATTTATCTAAATCAGATTAGGATAGATTTAAATGCCTATATAATATATTAGATCATGTATTAAACTCTCTCAAGTACCTCCAAGTGGTGGTGGTTAGTCAGATAAGAGAGAAAATGTATAGATATAGGCTTGTTTATAAAGAAATTATTGTAGCTCTCAAAAGTTGAATTGGTCAAAAAATGTAAATGGATAACATAAGAAGATAGAGAATTATTTTACATGTCCATGATGTTATTTGGATAGGTTATATCCTTTAAGTGATCTAAATTCATCATCCAAGTAAGCCAGTCATAGACAAACCTAATGGTGTAGATTATGTAAAACTTAAGTAGAAATGAAGAGATAAATTTGAGTATATTTGCATGATGGATTGATAAAATAAATTACAAGAAGAATTTATTTATGAATTTTAATTCATGATAATGTTTTGTATAATATTTAGAAGTCAGTGTATGTGGTGAAAATGTTGCTCACAAAATGGCTTATCTTGTTCAAATAGGACTGTGAGACATAAGGTCAAGAAATTGATCTATAAGACCAATATTTACCATTAGACCATATAAATTTTATATCTAAGGATGTTTTGGATATCTAATAGTACCATTTATATGAATTAGGAGTCATGACAAGTGTCTACACAAGTGTTAGAGGTCTAATTCTTCATGACTAGTTTTTAAGGTGATTTGACAATTATGAGTGAGTTGTAGAGATGTTCTTGAGCCCTTATTTTTGGAGTGAAGGTATTCCAAGGATTTTTTCATGGCCTTGAGGTAATGTGGAATCTATCTTCATATTTAATTTTTCATGGTTTGGTATTTTAAGGGTGTTTAAGCTTCATTATTATAGGACATACTTTTAAGGTACATAGTTCTAATAGGGAAATTTGTCCTAAAGGATCTTTCATGGTATGAATGAAGGATGAAGGTCTAATTAAGAATGGAGGAGGTCAGAAGAGTTATTTGGATAAGTTACTTAATGGTTTTTTATTGTTTTATAAGGCCATCTGGATCCAAAAATATCAATTTTTAGTGTTAAGAGGGAATATCTAATGCAATTAGGTCTCCATGAAACCTAAAAGAGGAGTAAAGCATAATTGAGTTATAGAAAACCAAAATGGGTTCAAATTATGATTAAATAATGTTCATACAATGTATTAAGACCTACTATGTGGCCAACCTAATATTTTTAAGGTGTGTGGTTGACCAAGTGGTGTGTGACCATGAGACTTGTATTAAGACCTACTGTGTGGCCAACTTATATATATATATATATATATATATATATATATATATATATATATATATATATATATATATATATATATATAAGTTAATTTAGGCCTATTTGTAAGTTAGTGAGGAAGAGAAAAAGAATGTGCATTGAGATTAAGAAGTAGAGATGAGATAAGTGATCATTATATGTTGATTAAAAAATAAATCAAATAATTTTCATAAATCATAGTTAATTGAATTGGTGCTTAGTCACAAAGGGAGTTGTAGCTTCCTATCAAGTGGGTGCTTGCTAATACATTGGTCAAGTGGGTGCTTGATAGTTTGGGGTTGGTGCTCCAAGTTGAGTTGGTGTTTAACATAATTTGATCTTTTGTAAATATTTTATTATAATTATGGAGGTTATAGTGAGTTATATTCCCTTCAAGGGTTTCTCACTCATTTTGTTATGTTCATTATTTCATGTTTGTGTGATTGGTTCTTGATGCATTGATTGATCACTCTATTACTTTGATGGTTAATAAAAGATAATGTATAGTTGTAAAAGTTTTGTAAATTCACTGATTCACCCCCCTCTCTCAATAAATTATACTTTTAATATAAATGGATGGATAAAGTACACTTACATTTGGTGTTTGATCATGATATTGTTTATAGTGCAGGAAAAGCTAAATGGGTACTCAGATATGTATCTTTTTTTCTATAAGCATCTATAGAAAGTTCTAGACAAGGAGATTTATGTGTTTTGAGGGCTACAAGGAAATTAAAATAAGTATGAGCTTTAGGTGTGAAATGGAGTGTTAAAATTTTTTGTTAGAACATTTAATATCTAAGTGGGTTAATTTATACCCTTAACATACTTTTATTTATTATTAAATAATAATAATAATTTGTTATTTATTAAACACAAGGTGAAAACCTCGCGTAAATAAATAATAAAATATTATAATTTATTATTAACTAATTAATTTAAATGATTCTCAAGAAGGATGGACCTGTTCATTATATTCCCTCACATTTATTATAAATTGGATATTTTCCCTATTATATTTTTCGCGAAAATAATACGCCTAATGAATTTAATATATTTGTGTGGTAAATATTTATAAAGGTTTTGTGAAGGCTTATGTGAGTAAGTGAGAAGGGAAGGATTTGTATTAGGGTGCAGAGTTTTTCAATTATTAAATATCATTTTTGTGAGTTTTTCACCTCTTGGAAGTTTCCTCACTTTAAATTCTTGTGTACTATGTCAATTTTGTGTACTCTTTATCATCATTTATTCATCTAGATCCAATCTTTATTACACATATTTATATTCTATTGATTTTATCATGAAATTAGAGTCATGAGATGATTTGGTTATTGGAAAGATTTTTTTTGGAAGATTTAAAGTTTTTTCAAACAAAAAATATATTTATCTAAGCCTAAGGCACCATAACTGGTCTAGAAAAACTCAAAAATTTAATTTTTTAGTCAAAACTCATTTTTTTAAAATTCCTTCATTATTAAAAATAATTTAAAAATATTGGAAAAAAATTTAAGATTTTTGAGTGCATGTACAAGTTTATGGACTCTCCCAAGCATGTACAAGGGTGTCATAGTTCAGCCTAGGTAATTTAAAATATTGAGTTCATCAAAAAAATTATTTTAAGGGTCCAATTGTGTTTATCAAATAAAAATATGAGGGTCGCTAAATTTTCAATCAAATATGAGACTTGTACAAGGAGATTTGATCTATTAAAATTTTAAAAGGGAGTTATGAAGCTATAGGTATGTTTTTTTATTCATATAGTTTTAAAAGGGCATTTAAAAAATAAACTATTTATTAATTTCTTTTTTTTAAACCCTAGATCCCACCTTGAAAAAAGAAAGAATTACTATTTTTTTTTTTAAAAATCACTTATGTTATTTACATGTACATAATATATTTATTTATATATATTTTTTAAATCATAAAATAAAAGGTCTAGATATAGATTAGTGCATGTATTATTTTGAAACAATTCTTATAAGAGTTGGTGGTCTATCTTTTAGCTAGATCTTACAACTAAAGAGGTCCCAAGTTTAAAACCCCCTTTATAAATGGTTTTTGACATGTCAAAACATTTTTTCAAATTTAGTTTAATTTTAAATCTATTTTTTAGTTATTGTGCCAACTTTGCTAAATCCCTGACCTATCATCTAGTTTAACTTTTGACCTAGTGAATAATATTTTTACAAACATAGTTATATAACCAGTCAATCTCTTAGTTTTGATACATTATATACGCATTATAATGGTCCATTTTTTTTGTTTTGAATCCTTCTATTGAAGTTTTTACACCTTTTTAATAATAGTGTTTAAGTGATCATTTGAGTGCGACTCTTTGACACCTATATTAGTGCAAATTTAATTTATTTTTTTCATTTTTTAGCATATAAATTATGTAATTAGTATAGTTACATGTTCAATTCATTTTATTTTTAAAAGAGTTCAAAAAATCATTTAAAATAGTTTTTTTTTAAGTATTTATTTATTGTCTTGTTTAAAGGGAAGCTATGGCTTTGCTTCATTTTTTCTTAGATAAATCTCAAATATTTAATATAAATAGCTATAATATATGAAAAATTTATGCTAAAATTGAATTTATGGTTTGAAATTTGTGAAATTTTGTCATTAGTATTAAAAAAGTCCCTTTTGAATGATATGCGATCCCTGAGCTTACTAATGTATTTCAACATAAATCACAGGAAGCTATGTCTATTATCTTACAAAGTGTTAAAGACAATTTTTTTGTCTACATTGATAATCAGGAGTCTCTTAATAATGCTTGAAAACTCTTTTAATCCATGCACGAAGTCACTCATCTCTCGAATATTATTAAGTTAATCTTTGAATTGCTAACTACACCTATGAAAGGGAATGAGAAATTTGTAAATTCTTTTGCTAAAATTAAAAACATTAAAATTCAATTAGATGGATGTAATTTTAATTTGATTGAGGATTAATTTATTTATTTTATCATTCAATTACATATTCTTTAAAAACTTAAAAAATTTATTTCAAATTTGAATTTTAAGTATCAAATTGAGCAAGATGCCCCTGATCTTACCTCTTTGTTTACTCTCCTAATTTAAGAAAGTTATGATAAATTTTGATTGTAAATATAATGAAACTCAATCACATCTCACTTTAAATAATATTTTTTATAACACTAAAAACTAGACATCTAACTTTAATTCTTCTAAAAGCAAATATGAGAATAAAAAAATTGGTAATAAGAATCATACACCAAAGTTTAATAGAAATTATAATTTATGTGATAAATTTGATCATAAAAAGAAAATATATTATAAAAATATATAAAAATAACAATCAAACTTTTAAAAATAATAAAAGGAAGAAATTTAATCCAAATAAGAAAAAAAATCAAAACCTTAATCAAAATAACAATCAAGATTCAAATGTCATTGTTTTGTATGTTGCTTTATTTGCTTCAAATGAAAATGAGTGGATTTTAGATATGGTATATCGCACCATATGACTTTATGATCCAATATTATATGTGATTCTAGAGATATCTCTGAAATAATTTACTTAGAATATAATTCTTTTTTATAATCAACTAAACAGGAGAAAATAATATTTTTAAATGTTACTATGAATGATGTTTTCTATGTACCTAAGCTTAAAAAAAATTATTATCTTATTATCAACTTACAAATGATAACTTTATTATAAAATTACTTAAAGATAGTTGGTTCATTATAAATTATTTTGGTTCTTTAATTGTTGACGATGTTCAATAAAATAGTTTATATATCTTTTCTCTTTCTACATATTTTTTTCATCACATAGTAAGAAAGAATCTAAATTATGGCATGAAATATTAGGGCATATTAATTTTAAAATTTTATATGATATTTCTACAAATAATCTTTTTTTTAGACTTCTTTCTATCCCCTCTCATCATGAAACTTATGAGAGTTTTTTACGTGATAAGCAACATACTAACCCCTTTCATAAGAATTATGATACGAATTTCTCACATCCTTTAGAATTGATTCATAGTGATGTTGTAGGACCTCTTAAAGTTATATCTCTTAATGATTCTTTGTATACTGTTATTTTTATTGATGATTACACTAAAATTATCTAATCTTTTTTCATTAAAAATAAATATTATATGTGATTTAAATTTAAGGAATTTAAAGTTAGTATTGAAAATACATATGATTTTTCTATTAAGAGATTAAAAATTGATAATGATGGTGAATATGTTAGTAAAGAGTTTGATACTTTTACTTTAGTTTCGATATTCAAAGGAAACTAATAACTCTGTATTCCCTTCAACAAAATGTTATTCTTGAAAGAAAAAACTACATCATCATAGAAATGACTAGAACAATATTACAATCTACAAATGTTCATAAGTTTTTATGGGTTGAAGCCATGAATATTATTATGAATATTATCAATAGAGTCCCTACCAAAGCTTTGCATATTTCTTTCCATGTAGAAATATGGAATAAAAATAAACCTAGTGTGGCTCATCTCAAGATCTTTGGTAGTTCTACTTCTATCTTTATTCCTAAAGTTAAAAAAAAAAAAAACTCGATCTTACTTCTTATTTTTGCATTCATTTAGGTTATGGTGGTAAGACAAAAAAATTAAGAGTGTATGATCCTTCTAAACATTAGATCATTGAGAATAGAAATGTTATTATTCTTGAAATATTTAGGATTTTTCTATTAATAAACCTAACTCTCATGTTTCTCTTACTAATGAAATAAATTCCTTTGAGGAAGTTGATCCGTTTTTGGATAACTTAAAGTTTGAGTAACCCCTTGAGTTTTATGTTCAATCTAAAAGAACTAAATAAATAGAATCCATAATTCAATCTTCTAATTTTAATAATCTTAATAAACTAACTAGAATTCAACATTCTTATCATGAATTAATGACTATATATGAATGTGAACTTCAATTATTTAAAGAAGCCACTCAAGATGATAAATTAAATATCATTATGCCAGATGAATATATTACCTTAATTAAAAATCAAATTGGGATCTTGTCTCTCATCCACATAAAATGTATATTGTCACTTGCAGGTAGATTTATAAGATTAAATATAATTCAATTAATAAAATTGATAAATTTAAAGTTAGATTAGTTGCTTGTAGGTTTACTCAAAATTTAAGATTGACTATGTTGAAACCTTTGCTTCTGTAGTAAAAATGAGTACGATTAGACTTCTTATTGATATTAAAACTTAAAATAGTTGGGTTATCTATCAAATAGATGTCAAGAATGCATTTTTAAATGGTGATTTAGAAAAAAAAAATCTATATGACTCAACGTAAAGGTTTTATTGATCCTAATAAAGAAAATTATGTATGCATGTTAAAATAAAAATGTATGATTTAAAATAAGATCCTCAAGCTTGGTGTTCTAATTTTTTTTTAAAATTAAGTTTAACTGACTGCTATTCAAATAATGATCTCTTTGTTAAAATTGAAAATGGTCATTTGATTCTAATTGTATTAGATGTTAATGATTTATTGATTACTAAAAATCTTTCTAGTTTAATTCATAAATATAAAGATAAATTAAGTCAATTATTTTAAATGATTGATTTAAAAATTTCATATATTTTTTTAAGAATGATTATATTTTAAGATAAAAATTCAATTAGTGTATCATAATCTCAGTATGCACATATATTATTATTATTATTAAATTTAACATGTTTGATTGTAAATCTACTTCTACTCCTATTGAAGTTGGTATTAAACTTGATCATAAGCCTATATGTGAAAAATCTAACTCTACTTTATATATATATATATATATATATATATATATATATATATATATATATATAACTTGTTGGTAGTTTGATTTATCTAACCATTACTAGGCTAGATATTTCATATGTTATTGATTTTGCTTCTATATTTATGTAATATCTATATTTAGATCATTGAAAATTAGCTAAACAAATTATTTGTTATATCAAAGGAATAATTAATTTTAGTTTATTTTATTCTTATATTGATAATACTAAATTATATGATTATTATGATGTTGACCATATTGGTGATATTATAGATCAGAAATTTACTTCTAGATATATGTTTAAGTTTGGTGTAGGTGTTATCACTTAGAGCATTAAGAAGTAATGTACTATCTCTATCTCTTCTACTAAAATAGAAGACAAAAGTGTTATAAAAGCTACCAAAGATTCCATGTGACTATGAAGATTATTAAGAGAATTTCATTTGGATGTTTTTTATAGTACCATCCTTCATCGTGATAACTAAAGTTGTATAACTCTAACAAAAAATTTAGTACAACACCAAAAAACTAAATATATTAAAGTTTATGTGCATTTTATCTGAGAGAAAATTCTCAATGGTGATATTGATCTATAGTTCTATCTTATAGATAAACAAGTGATAGATATCTTCATAAAACTACTTGGTTCTACCAAATTTTATCAATTTTATGTAATGTTAGGTCTCTTGAAGTTTTAATTGAGGGGGAGTGTGCATGACAATGCCACTTCCTAATGGCCATGTGTTCCTTCTTCTTCTCTATACTTGTTCTAATTGTAAAGCATTATAAACTTCATGTAGAAGTTATGTGATTTAAGTAAATTTTATGTAGAAATTTTTTATTTATATTTTAATACATAAAAGCATACTTTTTAATGGAGGTCCTTATGTTATAAAAGGCTCCAAATATGCTTAGATAATTATTCATAAGAAATTGTGAGATGTAGTTTTACGATCATGTTAGCCTAGACTTACTTTATAATATTTTATAGATTATAATTCATTTTATTTTAAAAGGTGATGTTTGGCATGATGAAAGTTTTTAAATCTTTCAATTATATACATAGTATAATTCATGTATTAAGGTGACTATGACATTTATCTCCACCTAGTATTAAGGGGAAGTGTTTGAACATTTAATGTCTAAATGAAATAATTTAGACCCTTATCATACTTTGATTTATTATTAAATAATAATAATTTATTATTTATTAAATATAAGGTGAAAACTTTATGTAAACAAATAATAAAATATTATGATTCATTATTAACTAATTAATTTAAATGATTATTAGGAAAGATGGACCCATTAGTTATAACAATCACCTCCCCTCACATTTATTATAAATAAGGTCTTAACTCTATTGTATTATTGACACAAAAAATATAATCGATGAATTTAATATTTATGTGTGGCAAATATTTACAAACATTCTATGAAGGATTATGTGAATAAGTGAGAAGGGAAGGATTTGTATTGGGGTGCAGAGTTTCTCAATTATTGAATATCATCTTCATGGGTTTATTACTTCTTGGGGGTTTTTCCATCTTAAATTCTTATGTACTGTGTCAATTTTGTGTACTCTTTACCATCATTTATTCATTTAAATCCAATCTATATTGCATATATATTTTATATTCTGTTGATTTTATCAAGTATATGAGGCATTAAATGGGGTTGATAAAAGTTTGTTAAGATAGAGAGATGTGATGCATGGAGAAGGATTTCATTTGTGAAGTTAGAAATAATATTTGAGGCATTTGAGACAAAGAGAGAGCTAGTGAAGATTATGTGCTTTTGAGGACAAAAAAAGAAGTTTGCAAATTTGTAAAAGAATGGCATAGAAGATCCTCAACCATGCCACAATTCAGTTAATCACTTTATAATTATCCTTTTAGGTATAAAGGTTTAGCCTCAAAAAAGAGTTAGATTCAAGAACACAAGATTGCCTAAGTAACCTTCTACACCAATATGCACAAGGAATCTCATAAACACTTAGTCATGAGAGTTAAAGAAACAAGTTGACATCACATCCTCCATGGCATGGTGTCCATTTTGTTCTCTTTTGTAATTGTTCTAATGACAAATGGAAATGATGGACTATTTATGTCATTTTTTTTCTTTCCTCCTCTCTCATCTTGTTATAAAATAAGCCTTGAACGAATAAGAATTCATCCTCACATTGGTTATGGTGAAGCCCTAACAAAATTAAGTCTTATATTTGCAAATTGGAATCAATTTAGGTTTGATATTACTATATTTCATCTTGAATATAGTGATCTTGAATGGGTTATTTTGATGAATGCTTAGTGATAGTAAGTGTTCTCCCTTGCATTTATCCTTCTTATTCATACCTCTATGTACGTTTATCTTATTTCACAGGTCATAGGAAGTGTTATACATGGTTTAATTAATTAGAGAATTGATAAGTTATTAGTCTCAATTATTATTACCTCTTGTCTGATCATCTTAATCTTTTGGAAAATTCATAGCCTTAATTTTGAAGCACTAGTGTGATAGGGACTATTTTGAAAAGGTATAATCATATTGTAACTTAGTATTTCATAGTGCATTCTTTAGAAGTTTAGGACCTTATGTTTAGTGCATCACCTCCAATTTTATTTGTTAGTTCTAGATTTAATATTTTCTTTTTCCAATCCAAGGAAGTGGTATAGTTATTAGTGTAAGTGTTGTACTTGGGAGCTATCCCAAAATCTAGGGGTTTGTTTCACTTAGAGATCACCCACAACCTAGGACCAATCCTGTTGCATAGCTCAAGTGAGAGAACTTTAAGACACCCTCTCAATGGTGAAAATTTGAGTTATAATAGTTCTCTCACACTCAGTGTGACACAATAGTAAATAGGTTGTCCAAGATTGATGTTGGTCTTTGCAAAAGTGCAATTGTAGAAGCCTTCATATAGCATCTGGTCATTCTAACAAGTTTTAAACTCTCGGTTGCTGACTAGTGAGCTAATTTTCATGTCAAAGGTGACTACAAGATCAAAATGAAAAGGTATTCCTTTTGAATTTGTTTAATTAATTTTATATTTAGTCAAAATAAAGAGGTTCCCTCATACTCTCCCTTATACCAAGTCACCTAGAAGAAATCTTTATATCCCTTTTTATCTAGGTCTTCCTAAGGCTAGTAGTATGGAAATAAATTTACCCTTTGTTGCTTTCAATAGTGGTTCTCCCTTAAACCTTGTACAATATGATGACATTCTAGTGGTTGTCCTCAAGAGTGTCCCTTATTTTAGTAGAGAAATTACTCTCTCCCATTGAACACATTAGGAATATGGAAAAATTTTGTACCATCCATAATATAACACAAGAAAATATGGCCATTAGGTTGTTGGAAATTAGTTTTAAAGGAAAGGCTTTGGATTGGTATATAACCTTACCCCATAATTCCATTGATTCATGGGATGAATTAAGAGATCAATTGAGTAAGAGATTTGAAGATAAAAGTGATCATTTATCCTTAGTCAGATAATTAACCACCATAAATAGAGCCTCATAATAATTTATGTAGGATTTCAATGCTAGGTTCCAAAAGACATGGGATAGGATCCCAATTATTATAAGACCCACTCTAAATTATGCATTCCTATATTATCCAAGGCTTTGAATAGTGATATAGTTATTATAATTCAATCTATAGGTGGGAATACTTTACCAGATATATATGAAATTTCTATTAGAGTTGAGAAAAATTTGATCCAAGATGTAAAACTTGCTCTAAGGCCCTCTATGCCATTATTTCCTTTCATTCAACTCCTTACTCCAAATATTGCTCCCATTTCTACCATAACTGATCATGAATTGGTTTCCCCTAATCAAGAAAGCAAGCCAAATGATGTAGAAGGGCTACTTAAAACACTTGCAAATAAAGACATGGCAATGAAGAGGAAACAAAGTTAGTTTCATAGGCCTTATCAAGTTCCACAACTATCTCACCAGCCTTATTAGTCAAATAGGCCACCCTTCCAAGGAAATGCTCAAGGATAAGGCCATATCACTAATGTTAGACCATACACCAGTTATAACCCAAATGTTGCATCCACTTCAAGAGATTTAGTACCCACCCAAAATAATCAAATGCAAGATCAAGAATGTCCTTCTCAATATAATAAATACCATGACCAATATATCAATCAAGATGGAGTGTTTAATCAATATTATGTGTCACAAGATATAACAATACCTTCTCTAACACATGTTAAAGTTTTAAATCAAGTTATGGTTGTTGGAGAGCAAGGTCAATCAAGTGATACACTTGTAAACTTCCAATAAGAGGACTATTGTGTAGTGAATCAAGTGGGTAACACAAGTAGGGTGGCATATGGTTCTATTGTAGCCAATAATAGGTCTAAAAGGAGGGATGTTGAGGAAGCATAAGAGAGTGAAAAAGGTCTAGCTACAATTCCATGTATGACTCAAGGGATAAGAGAGTATAATATAGATTCTAAAGCTCAAGAATCTCAAATAAATCAGAATGAGAGAAATACCTTTATACACCAAATCAAGTAGGCCTAAGGTGATGTCATACCTCCTAGAGGATAACCAAAGATTGGTGCTCCTATCAACATAGTAGATCAAATGAAAAAGATCCATGTAATTATGCCTATGTGGTATACTTTGTTTATTCCTAGGCAGAGGGATATGCTACAAAAGGAGATATCTAATCTCAACTCAGCAATAGGAGAAGAAAAAAGAGGTATCAATGTGCTCACAAACACATCTAGGCCTAGTGAGTCATAATAAGGTAAAGTGGACAAGCTTCCTCTATTTTATGTTTTATTGATCATCGATGACCTTTTTAGTGCATAATTTTATGATAGATAATGGGTCTAATAGCTCAGTTATGCTAAAATAAATAGCAGATAAGCTAAGCCTCAAATATGAGCCCAATACTAAAAGTGTGTTACAACTAGATGGTTCAGCCATTAAGATAGTTGGTGTTATCAAAGGTTTGAACTTAAATCTTCATTTTTATCCTAATTTCTCCATTTCTCAATATGTGGTTGTTGTTGACTTGCCACCATATTTTTTCATTTGCTTGTCAAGGGACTTCATGACAAAGATTGGTCGGTATTTATCATCATATTGGTCCTACATGGATTTTAGGACAAGATATGGTACCAAAGTTACCATAAAATTAGAACCTATCTTAAGGTTTCACATTTATCTATACAAACCAAATGTCACCAATGTCAATTTTACTATCATTAATCACAAGGATCACCCTAGTGACCAAGAGCCAATTACTTCTCTTGAAGACATTTCAGATATTTTCCTTAATGAATGGGGTGGGGGGGGCGGGGGGGGGAGGGAAACATCATGAATTTGATCCATATAGAGGTGTTACATAGGTTTTTTTTGTGTCTATTATTTACATGAATAAGTTACATCCATACCTTCTCTCTAAGCTTGATGATGATAGTAATGGTTTATGGAAATTGTTTTTTGATGTCTCAAAAAGTAAGAATGGAGTAGGGGCAGGTATTATGCATGTTTCTCTATTAAATTAAAGTTACTATTTATCCATTATATTTTAATTTATTTTTACTTAAAATGCATCTAAATATGAAGCTCTTATATATGGGCTTCAATGGGCAAATAAGAAAGGAGTAAAGTAAGTACAAACCATTGGAGATAGGGAACTAGTTGTCCATTAAGTAAGAGGTAAGAGTGCTACCAAAAACACATTATTGAAGTCCTACAAGCATAGAGTGTGGGATCTTATTAAATATTTTAAGGATTTTAACATCCAATCAATCCCAAGGGAAGAGCATCAACATGTTGATAGGTTATCATCAGTTGGAGCATAATTTGACATTCTCAATGATGTCAAGAATTCAAAAACTTAGACACACATCATTGTAGTTGTAAGGCATTCAAAAATAGATAATGATTTCAATTCGAAAGTGTTTTAAAGTGACAAAAAAAAAATGTTTTATACAAAAATAGGTTGAGTTTATTTGTAAAAATTAGGCTAAGTTGTGTAACCAATATGGGGACCAAATTATATAATTAAGGTCTAACAAGCTTCATAAAGGGTTGGTTACTCTAGAGAATATAATCAATGAAAGTGACCAAATGAGAAGAGATAAAGTAAAAAATTTTACAAAAGAGGAACATTATGAGAAAATATCCATCTTAAAATATAAACTCATAAATCTTGGAGAGCTATGTATTCCATATGAGAAAGCTACATTTATTGAGTTATGTAGAGAATTTTATGATTTCTTTGCTTGAGAGTATAGTGATCTCAAGGGGTTTGACCCTTCATTGGGTAAACACACTATATAAATTGATCTCAATGATAATCCTATAAGGTATAAATACAAAGGCCCATCAATCCTAAAGTGGAGGTGTTGATGAGAAAAGAACTCACCAAGTTGATAGAGTCAAGAATTATCTTTCCCATCAAGCACTCTTCATGGGTTGCCAACTTAGTTCTTGTCAGAAATAAGAGTGGTGATGTCAGGTTATGTGTGGATTTTAGAGACTTGAATAGGATGTAATTGAAGGATCACTATCCTCTACCTTCAATGGAACAAATTCTTCAATAGTGTCAAGTTCTCGACATTTCTCCATTTTGGATGGCTATTCAAGTTACAACTAAGTGTTGCTAAAAGAAGAAGATCAATATAAGACATTTGTCACTACTAAATGGGGTACATATGCCTATAAGAGAATGTCACTTGAGATTTATAATGCAAGTTCCACATTCAAAATGGCCATGGATATTACTTTTCAAGGTTTGATTAATGAGATGGTATTAATATACCTTAATGATAACATTTTTTTCTAAAGATGCTAGTGATCACTTGAATCATCTAAGGCTAATATTTAAAAGGTGCAATAAATATGGAGTTTCTCTCAATCCCAATAAGTATTTTTTTTATGTTCATGAGGGTAAAATACTTGTCTATATTGTTTCTAAGGGTGGGCTTACTAGAGACCCTAATAGGGTGAGTGCCATACTAGCTTTGTCATTTCCCAATAATAAGAAAGTTTTGCAAAGTTTTCTTGGGAAGATTAATTTTTCTAAGAGGTTCATAATTGATTTTTCAAATCTTGTGATACCTATAATAGATATGTTAAAAAAACATCAAGCATTTTTTTGGACTAAGCAAAGGCTAGTTTTGAGACCATCAAATAATATATTGCTCAAGCACCCACATTAATCAATCCTAATTTATCTAAGGACTTTTTCTTGTATGTTTTTCCAACATCGACACCATCTATTCTATGTTAACCTATTATAATAATGTACTTGAACAACCTATAACCTTTTTAAGTCAAGGGTTAGAAGGCTATGAATAGAGGTACACATATGTTGAGAAACAAGTATTGGTAGTTATAAGAAGCATTAAGAAATTCAGGCATATGATGTCCAATAAAAAAAATACATGTCATGGTAACCCACCTAAGCATCATAGAATTCCTCTTGAATAAGGAATTGAATGAGAAAAGAGTTGGATGGATAACTAAGGTGATGGAGTATGATGTTGAGATCAAGGCCACTAAGCTAGTAAGAGGGAGAGGGTTATGTGAACACCTAGAATCAGACCTTAAAGAAGTAGAGATGGTTTTATCATTTCAAGATGGTCCTAGTACAACTAAAACTTCATCTTCTCCAATTTGGACACAATAAATGGTAAGGTTCTTTCAAACAGGTGAGTGTTATATGGGTCTAAATCAAGCAAGAAGGAGATACTTCAGATTGCAAGTAATATCTTATGTTCTTGTGGATGGGGTTATTTTTAGGAAAGACCTCAATGGGATGTTTCTAAGATGTGAAAAAATAGATCAGGTTGATAGGATTATAGAACAATTCCATGATGGACTAAATGGAGGGTATTTTGCACCTAAAACCACAGTTACAAAAATAATGAGAGTTGGTTACTATTTGCCTAGCCTATTCAATGATTCATATGCTTGGGTTAAGATATGTCAAAAGTGTTCACTATTTATAGTAAAATAAATACTTACATCCCTCCCTCTTAATCTTATTTAGGTTAAATAGCCATTCATGTAGTGGGGACTTGACTTTATTGGAATGATCAATCCTCCATCTAATACAGGCCACAAACGGGTGCTTCTAGCTACCAACTATTTCACAAGGTGGGTAGAAGTAGTGGATCTAAAAGAGGCTAATGATACTTTAGTTCTTAAATTCTATGAGATCCTAGTGATAATTTTTTGTGTTCCTACAACAATAATTTATGATAATGTCATGACTTTCATTAGTGTAAGAATAATGAAATGGGTACTCCAATATGGTATCTACTTAAGTAATTATTCTAACTACTACCCCCAAGGAAATGGGCTATATGAGTCCACTAATATGAAATTGATCATAATTATAAAGATG
The DNA here is from genome assembly GCA_037957365.1 of Torreya grandis. Taxonomy (NCBI): domain Eukaryota; kingdom Viridiplantae; phylum Streptophyta; class Pinopsida; order Cupressales; family Taxaceae; genus Torreya; species Torreya grandis. The sequence continues at coordinate 3,076,190 of JARHVA010000985.1, read as the reverse complement.
AAAATAGAAGATAACAAAAGGACTTGGCACACTAAATTGAAGATAGCTCTATGTGTTGATAGAATCACCCCAAAGATTTCCATTGGTAACTCACCCTATATGATTTTCTATTGGAGAGAAGCCAATCTGCCCATTTCACTTGAGTTATTAGTTTATGATTTGACACATAAAATTGATAGAATGAATAATAATCCTATGGAGATAATATTGGCATAACTAATGGCCTTGGAGGAAACAAGAAACGATGATATGCACACCATGGAATGTCACCAAGCACAAGTGAAAATAAACTTTGACAAGAGATTTAGCTCAAGAACATATCAATAAGGAGATCTTGTCTTGAAGTGGGATGTATATAGAGACAAACCTAGTAAGTACACTAAGCTTGATGCATTATGAAGTGGACCTTATATTGTCATTGCTTACAAAGAACACAATTCCTTTTAGCTTGCAAGACTAAATAGGGAAGAATTGAGTATCCCAGTCAATGGGATAAACTTGAAGCCATGTTATTGAGGTTAGTTTTTTAAAAATTTACATATTATAGTAGACCTTTCTATTCCCTAAGTTATTAAAGAACAAGTGTGTGTTTTTTTTCTTTATGTTGTTTCCCTCCAAGTGTCTTATGACATGTGTGGTGTGGTGTCTTATCTTGTGTTTATCCAGCTCTATTGGTTTCAAAGTTGATGTCAAGTCTAATTCTTAGTTTCATCCAAGTTAAGTTGTGGCCATAACTCTATAGCCTAATTAATTTACCAAGCCTCTAGTCTATATGCATAGTAGGCATGCATTCTCAGGTGGTTACCAAAAATGTTAGCCAAATTTTGGCTACCATAGACTAGTTTAATAAAAAACTTATATTTTTGAGCCTTCACTTTGGTTTTAAATCTTGAAAGTCCTTCATAAGGCATGGTTAGCATTGTTTAAGGTACTTTTGACAAGTTAAAAGTGTCTTCCTAGTATCATTATTATCTAGTCATAGTATGTCTTGATCAAAGGGGTTCAAATAGGGTCAATGGTTGAGAGATATTTGTCATGGCATGTAGTTCAATTCAAAGTCATTTAATGTTCCCCATGGTCTGTACAAGTGCATTAAATGAATTCAAATATCCATTTTTAACATTGCAACCCATTTTGAAATGCTTGTTTGATCATTTGTAATGTTCAAGGAGGGAATGTAGTAAGAAAGTGGAGGGTTTATATAATAAGGAAGTGGTTAACACATCATCCCTTGTTTATATAGGTATGAAGAAGCTTAGGGAACATTTTTTTATTCAAATCAGTTAGTTTCTATGCAGAATATGATAGTTTTCAAGTGAAAAAGAGAGGTTTTCAAGAAGTTTGTATAGGTTTCAAAGTGAAGATCACTTATAGACACTTGTATAGATTCCTCTAGTATATAAAAGTTAAAATACATGCATTTGAGGAGGTTTGGAACTTAAACAGGGCAAAAACCTACTCATCATTTTTATCACTCTCCTTGGTATCTCTAGAAGGCAATTCAATTTTCAGTTGGTACAAGTAAGAGATAAAAAGTTAGAAACTTAGATCTTATCCATATGAGATCACCCTAAGTCCCTCCCAATTTATGGAATTGGTTTCTTGGTTAATCCCCTTAACTTTATGAACAGTCATTAAGAAGTTAAGGGGTAGAAAATGAATTTCAATGCCCACCTGGGTTAGTATTCCTCAAGTATGGATTTTTGAGGTCAAATCAATGGATGAAAATGACTAGGGATGGTCTATTGAACACTATTCTAACCCTTAAATATCATTTAATTCCATGTTTATTCATGATCATGCTTGGTGCAAGGTCAAATGGTTTGGTTTTGGTAGTTTGAATATGACAATCCTATGTGCAGGGAGTTTGAAGTTGTCTTATGCATCAAGTGAATGAAATCAACTTCACCATAGTGATTTTAAGCTTTAAAAGGTCTTTCATGGTCCTCTAAATCATAAATGGTTTATAATTTTTAATATAAGAGGTTACAATGCCTCCTTAAGAGCCCTCCAAAAGAGTACTATGAGCCTACAAGTCTGTAAACTTGTAGGTCACCATTAACATCCAAATTTGTCTTGGTAACCTCAGTTTCATCCTTATATGACTTCATGAGGTCTATTTAAGCAATATTAAAACATCTTGTTATCTCATACTCCATTCCACCTTGTATCCCAAATGGATTGTAAAATTAGGGTAAGATTATGTAAGTCCAAAATAGGTCAAATCAAGTCTAAATCCTCAATAAGACCACTAACAATCTCAATACACCCTCAATGAGTTTATAACAATATTTGACCACTCCCACTTGTGTGTATGGGGTAATGAGATCCAAGTCATAATTTTTTCAATTCAAGGTTACAAGACCCAGGTTAGAGGTGAGACTTACATTTCAAAAGAAAGTGTGTAGACCAGAAGGAGTTTCTCATCAGTGATAGGCTCTCACCAACTCTTCAACATTCCACAGGACACTAAATGACTACCTAAAGTTTTTAGATACTTTAAAAAGTTGCATATAAGCTTATAACTCTTGTACAGTTCACTCAAGATCATATGAAGGCCCCCAAAAAAATCTACACCTACAGTTCCACTCATGACAATCTCAAAGTGATCTGCCTAGAACCTCAAGAGGATTATGTGTGACTTGATAAATTATTGAACTTGAAAATATGAATTGAATGCATGGATATAGTTCCAAATCATGTTAAGGATATTTTTATAGTGTTAATAGGTGACTAAGTAATCTTGATTTAAATTGGAAAGGACAAAAAGTTGAGTTATACCTAGAAGCCTAAATTACCACCTACAGGTCTGATTGTATGAAGATAAATAAACTTGTCATCTTTATATGACTTGAGACTTGAAGAAGTAAATATTAAACCAAGATAGGTCATATTCCCTTGGATATACTCAGATAAAATTGCATAAATAGTCTCAAATCCAAATATTCAATAAGGTCAATTGTACACCTACATGTTGATAGTAGCCAACATAGAAATGAGAATTCATGCAAGTTGGTGTGGAAAGTGTTAAAAGATTTAAAACCTTTTTTATAAAATTGAATAAATATTCATCACTAGAAAAGAGTCATCAATGTGTAAAAAGATATATTGAATACTTTTAAACCTCAAAGATACAATCATATACGTAAAAGATCTCCTACAGGCCTGCCATGAATGAAATGAGAACAATGTCTCAAGTGTGTTGGGTAGGTTAATGAGGCATGAAAGAATGCCTCAGAGATATGTTTGCATAATTAAATTTATTTTAGTTCCTCCAAAATATCTTAATAAACATAATTCTAAGGGCCAAAAGACACCTAAAGGCCTAAAACCCTTAGTAGGTTTACTACAGGAAGACAAGTCAAGTCTAGGTCATTATGAAACCTCAAAATGGATAACAGATAATTTATAGGCATGATTAGGGGTGATACAAAGATCATGGAGGTTTTTTAAACCAAATACATTCATTTTTAAGACCTTTGAGACCCAAAAACACTTGCCTCATTCTTATACATAGTCAACTAGCCCAAGAGGTCATCTTTGGATACTCAAAATTCCTTGGACATTTTTCATGGTGGAAGATGATCATTGTATATTTTGAAGGGGGTATCTTAATAAAAACACTTGGTATTGGTTAATTCATTCACTCCCATATCTCTATAAACAATCCTTGATATCGGAGCTCTCTCGAAGCCCTGTATTTGCCTTGTGAAGGAGCTCGAGGAGCATTTTATTTTACTCAGAATTGTACATAGGATTTGTTTGGAAGCTCAATCTCATAAGGGATGTTATAGATGCCTCCCTAATTCCATATTTTAGCATTTATTCTTGTATTAGGTCTTTATACTTTATGAACCATCATTAAGATGGTAAAACCCTTGTTAAACCTATCTAGAAGACCCAATAAGAGATATTTAAATGACTTAAAGTGGATTACTTTGGCTTGGAAATGGTCATAATGATCTTCATATATCTAATGGGCACTTGAGAAACACAATTGGTGGCATGTGTGAAGTTAAAACAGTACAAAAATGGCCTTAAAATGATAGTTGTAGAACTTTGTGTAAGGATTTAAATGTATGAAAGTATCAATATCAACTGAAAACACATGCAAAGCATGGTAAAAAGTTTAAAATTTTTTACAGGTCATACTAGAGGTTTATATGAGTATGTAACAAGTTCTAAATTCTCAAGACAAACTAAGATGACTAGTGTTCTCTTGTTAACAAGAGAGAATCATAACTATAGACCTATAAAGCACTCTTGGAGAGCTTCCTTTCAATATATTTAGTTGTCTTATGATGGTACAGGTTGTACCCAACCATCATCAAGCATTAGAACCTATGATTTTATTTTTAAAAACACTTTAGTTACCTTTCAGGCTTGAGCATGCATCTAAACTAGGGTTTTGGTTATTTCTTGGTTCACACATCCATACAACATTTTAGATCCTCAAATTTATCCTTAATCATGATTAGGGGTTCTTGAAATTGAATCAAACATTTCCTTGAGGGTTCACATGTGTGAAGAATGTGTATAGAAAAATTATAAGTTTCTTATGCCTAGAGACATAATTAAGGGCTAATGGGAAGAAGAAACATGTGGATCAAGTACACTTTCAGTTGGTGTTTGATCATGATATTTTTCATAAAGCAAGAGAATCTAAATGGGTACTAAAATCTATATTTTTTTTACAATATCTTCTATAGAAATTTATAGATAAGGAGTTTTATGTGTTTTGAGGGTTACAAGGAAATGAGAATAAGTATGAGCTTTAGGTGTGAAATGGAGTGTTAGAGAGTGTATGTTGTGCTAAAGGGGGTTGATATAAGTTTTTTAAGTTAGATAGATGTGATTTTATGATTAGGATTGCATTCATGAAGTTATAAATAAGATTTGATGCATTTGAGCCAAAGAGAGCTAGTGAAGATTGTGTGCTTTTGAGGACAAAAGAGGAAGTTTACAAAATTTGTAGAAGAATGGAATCTAAGATCCTTAACCATGACATATGTTAGTTAATCATGTTGTAAATATCCTTGCAGGTGTAAAGGTGTAGCTTCAAAAGAAAGGAATTAGATTCAAGAACATAAGATTGCCCAAGTAACCTCCTACGTCAATATGCACAAGGAATCTCATAAGCACTTGGTCATGAGACTTAAAGAAACAAGTTGAAAAAACATCCAATATGGATTAGTGTCCATTTTATTTTATTTTTTAAATATTCTAATGATAAATTGTAATGATGAACTGCCTATGTTAGATTTTTTCTTTCCTCCTCTCTTTTATTTCTATAAAATAAGCCTCGAATGGCTAAGAATGCATTCTCACATTGGTTATGGTGAATCCCTACCAAAATTAAGTCTTGTATCTCCCTAGTAGAATCAATTCAAGATGGATATTACTATCTTCATATTGTATACAGTGATCTTGAGTGGGTTTTTTTTATGAATGCTTAGTGATAGTAAGTGTGTGTCCTAACATTTTTCCTTTTTATTCATACCTCTATGTGTGTTTTTTTAATTTCATAGGTCATTGGAAGTGTTATACGTGGTTTGTTATTTGTTGAATTGATAAGTTATTAGTGTATGTTTTTAGTACCTCTTGGATGATCATCTTAAGCTCTTGAAACCTTCATAGCCTTCATTTTGAAGAACTAGTGTGATAAGGGTTGTTTTGAAAAGGTATAATCAAATTGTACCTTAGTATTTTGTAGTGCATTCTTTAGCAAGATGAGGACCTTATGTTTGGTGCATCACCTCCAAGTTTCTTTGTTAGTTTTAGATTTCATCTATCCCTTTTCCAAGCCAAGAAAGTAGTATAGTTGTTAGTGTAGGTGTTTTACTTGGGAGCTAGCCCAAAATATAGAGGTTTGGTCCACTTAGAGGTCGCTGACAATCTAGGACCAATCCCATTACATAGCACAAGTGAGAGAGATTGAATTCACCCTATCAAGGGTGAAAATTTGAGATATAACATTTATCTCTTAAGGTTCCTTGGTGTGCATAAAACCCACATCAACATAAACTTACCATGGAAAAGTACCCTATAATGAGGAGGACAATATGCCTACATATTAACTTTGAATTATTGAAAACCAAGCCCTAAAAAATTAGAAGTGGTGTGTGTAAAATAATGAGATTCAACAATAGCACTTTCATCTTTACTAAGACTACCTCCATTATAATCCATAGATTTCATAATTTTTAATCTATAGTTAGATAGTTGATTTTACAAATGAATAAATTCCTTAGAAAAATAAAAATCATATACAATATCAACATTATAGACTTGATATGTTTGAGAAAATGTAATTTAAACATTATGAATGTCAACCAAATTTTTCATTTTACCCATTCATTCATCATGTGAACTTTGTAATAAATGAAGTCTTATTTTGACATTCAAGTTGGCATTTGGGAACAAAAATTTGGTTGTCTTTTTCAGAACATTTTTTCCTAAAATAGTTAAACAAATCATTATTTTGTTCTCCCAAGTATTGCATACTAATTGCCATGCTTAAAATAATATCAAAAGATTAATCAATAAAATTATTATTCTAAGCCCTCATTAATGAATAAAGGGTATTTAGGGGTGGGTAGAAGGTGGTATGGAGAAGGCTATAGTCCTATTATATCCCCCCCTTGTAGGTTTATTTAAGCTCAATTTTGACAAGGCTCCATGTAGCAACTCAGGTGCTTCTAGAGCTAGTTGTGTCAATAAAGACTATGTGGAATCCTTATCTCATGTAGCTTCAGTTAAATTACATGATAGTACTAATAATGAGGTTAAATCTCATACCCTAGTCTACATAATTATTCTAGTCATTCAATGTAGAATGACCAAATTGATAAATTGAAGGGGACTTGTTAATAATCATCTACATAAATTGGAATTAGGGTTATAGTAATTAAATAATAGAAAACATTCTTCGCCAAATCTGGGAGGTTCTAGGGGGTTTATATTTTTGGAAAGTCATGTTTTTCTTCAAAGAAACAAATAGAGTGGTAGACTTCCTATAAAATGAAAGAATTATTTGGCAAGAGTAATTAAAGGTGGATGATGACCCCATTTTTCAGCCTAGACTAGGACAGTGTTAGGATAAGGACCAATTAGTTAGACCCAAGACTTAGCCCTAGGATGGGGTTCACTCTTAATGATGTTGTACACTATTTTATAATTTTTTGGATTCATTATCATTCTTAACAATCAATTTTAAATGATAGTTTTTATTACGTTTCAGCTCTCTTTCAGATGGTGGGAGAAGTGATGTTTGGCAATGATGAGGTGGGGAGTATTGTGTCTTTCCAAGTTGTTTGATCATGTCTACATTCATTATGATTGTATTCTCAAGATGGGATAGGCTTGAGAAGGCTTTAAGTGTTGACCTATTTCCACTTCATCCCCTTATCTTTGTATTAGGTAACACGAGGAATATTTTGTGGTCTTGGTGTTATATCTGTCTTTCTTCTCTCTTGGCCAACATGTGGCCTTTTACATCGTTCCCATGATTTTTTTGGTATGGGCTCTATAGGGAGATAGGATTCAGGTCAACTATTATAGAAGAGGGGCTAAAAATTATCTTTTTTTTCCTAAACTAGGGATGTTCTACAAGTCATTAAGGTCATTATAGGTGTTGAATATTTAAATATTGAGATGCGTTCAAGGGTGAATTTGGAGGTTTCCTCCATGTTTGTTACTAATCTACTAACTCTTCTCCTTAAAAAGGTAGAGGTTTTAGTAGTGGTTGAGACCTTTGTAAAATGGAGCACCATGGTAATCTAGTCAAGGCAGTAGTCTTTTGATGTTGTAATCTTGGGTGACCTTTCAATTTTAGAGCAGGATGTCAGGAGACTTGTGTTTATTTCATCCTTTAAGGAGCTTGAATCATAGTTTGTCAAGCTGGTATATGTTGCCACTGATATGAAAATGGCTCTCATTGTAGGGAAGAGTCTAGATGGTGTGGTGAAAGCCATTTTCCAAGTTAATTTAGCTTTTATGGTTAAACCAGTTCTTCCATCTCGCCACCTAATGGAGAAGAAGTCAGTCTAGTTGATGACTAAAGCATCTAAGAAGCAAGTGAATCTTGTAGGTGGGGCCTTTGTAGATGAAAATATGCTTTCAAGTGGTGGTGTCTCCCCTTCTAGCATTGGGTTAGATTTGTAGGTTGTGAAAGTTTTGATCATGGATATTGATATGGTTGTGGCCATTTGATGGACACATTTCATTTTCAAGTTATATGTGGCTTGTGTTTATGTCTTTGGTTGGTGGTTTTTTTTGGTTGCATATTTCTGGCTAGCCTCAAGGTCTTAGGTCTTTATTATTATCTCCTCTAGGAGGTTTTAGTGGGAGAATTATTGTTCCAACTTTGTTCTAGGTGTAAGGGTAGCTCTTGAAGCTAGTGGTCTTGAAGCTTTTTGCTTATTTTTTATTCTTATTGGTCATTGTTGGGTCCTGGTAGTATTCAAACCTGGTTTGAAGATTCACTTTGTAATATTTTTTTCTATATTAATATAAGGGTAGGGGATCCTTCACCTTGTTTGTGAATCATATATATATATGATATTTTACTTAAGAGACAATATTTATAAATTAATTTCATTGAAAAAATGATGACTAGAAAAATGGTAAAGCAATAAAAAATCACTAGTAAATTATATTTTTCTTCTTGTTGTCATGATTTTTTTTAAATATATAACTAATGCATATGAGAAAAAAATAAAAATAACCATAAATTTTAAAATTTTGGTTTAATTTTGTATAAAATAAAACCTAAATGAATGGGGGTGTCATCTTGGTAAGTGATAAAAATTACATGAAATCATACAAAGATAATTTTTATTTATAATTTTAGCATAAGAACATCGATAAAAATAAAGGTGGTAGTGTAAAAGGAGGTCCCAAGAATAAGAAGAGGTGGTAAATTCCAAAAATAAGGGATTATTTTCATAATATTTTGGTTGCACGTGTTTTAAAAAAATATATAAAATGACCCCCATGCTTAAATGAAGTTATCCATCTCATTAAACATTCAACAAATTATTTTGTAGAATAAAATAGCTAAAGAAAAAGTTTTTGACTTGAAAACTAATAAGAAAAGATAAATATTAGAAGAAAAAAAAAGTCTTAAAAAATTGTAATATTTTATAGTTCTTTAATTTTTATTTTAAAATTATTTAAAATTTTATATTAAAAAACTATTTGTTTAAAAACCATACAAATTTATATTAAATAATTTTTTAAATAAAAATAATCCCATGTTCTTTTTCCTTATATCACGTTTAAGCTTTAAATTTAAAGCATTGCATGTGCTTATCTTTTTGAACATGAATAAATACGATTAAACATTGCAAAAAAGGTAATTAATTTTATATGCTGAAAATTTGTATTTTTTGTTAGTTTAAATACGTTTCAAACAAGTCAAGAAAATAATGTATAAGATGGTTATGTTGAAATGATAACTTTTTCAATTTTTTAAAAAAATTCAAAAATTTAAAATGTTTTGGAAAGTTAACATAGAATAGAATAAAAACCAAAAAAAAAAAATGTGGTTTAAATTTAAATAATAGTTTTACTTTCAAACAACTATCATTTTAGTCAATTTTTAGTCTATGAAAATACTATGAGACTATCAAATATAATGTAGCAAAAATTTATGTAGATGTTGACCATTTTTACCATAAGTTAAAATGGGTCAACCCTTTATAGTCATAATCTTGTATAGGGGATTTTTATAATGTCATAGAGTAAGTTGTAGTTCATTTGATATCATTTCATACGCCATTTTAGCTTTGGTCATAGTCTAGCTTTGTCCTTGTGTCATTTGATGTCTTAAAGGTCATTTTAGAGTCATATATGCAAATAGAAGGTTTTCATGGTGTCCAAATAACCAAGACGATGGAAAGAATTTACACAGGCCTCGAGGAGTTAATTTGAGCTTTCAAAGATCAAGCAATAGTTTACGTACAAGCCTAGGTGAACCAGATCATCACTAGGATGTCATCCAAAAATGAGCGGATCAGCTCACTTGTGTATTTTATAGATGTATCTTAGAAATCCTCATGAGACAAAAATTTGTAGCACCATGGAGATTTGCATTACAAGAACATGCTCTGTAAATTTCATGCATGCACGAGTTCTTTAGATTGAGTTATAGAGCTTCCAAGTTGAACCTATAAAGCAAGACATCCATGTGAGTGTCAAGTTTGAGCTCTGTAAAGTAACTATTTATATTCAAAAGTCCTTAAAGGGTTTAAAGTTGATCAAGATCTAATGGTCTGTGTAAGCTTGCATTCTGACACATAGATCTAATGGTTTGTGCTTGGGTCAAATAGGTCAAAAATTCCTTGGGTTAAAAGCCCTTAAAAAGCTATAGGTTGGACAAGATCCAATGGTACAGTTTCATTGAGTAGAGATCCAACGGTGTGAGCTTGACTGATAAGAAGGTGGGTCCAATCTAGATCAATGATTAGTGCTCAATTGTACCAATGATCCAATGGTGCATAGAAATTGATAGGAAAGTGGGCCCAATGAGATCTACGGCTAACGTTCACTCTTACATCTTGATCTAATGGTGTGAGTGAAGGTCAACATGTCAAAAGATCTTCATGGAAAAAAATTGAAGGCCATCATTCACTCATACATCTTGATCCTACGGCATGTAGGAGGTCAAAAATTCAAGATCTGATAGAAAGGATATGCGAGGATAATAAGAATAAAGCCAGATTAGATTAATGTGATTAGTTCAAGTCATTTTTTGATGGACAAATGTCAAACCAAAGAGCCATTTTCAACCTGATCAAGCAAGTATTGTAGACATAGTTTAGAATAGAGTGAACAATGTGGCAAGAGAATGCCACCTAGGTAACTATGTAGGATCGAGGATCCTATAGCAAGGCAAGCTCTTCAAACTCATGTGATGTCAGGAAAGCTCAGTCAAAGACTCGAGATGAATAGTGACTAATAGATGTGAAGAACAAGACTTAGGAGAGCAATGAATGACTGTAGATGGTGAATATATGTGTTTAGAAGATACTTAGCAATTGGGAAAATGTCTATGACTGTCATGGCATATGTGCCGACTCTCCTATCTCAGTTTTAAGTGCTTGAGAGATGATCCATGATGAAAATAGTTTCACAAAGGCTAACTAAAGAATATCTACACCATTTTGGAGAGTTTGTCATGATTTATATGTAAATTTATCTTAAAAGGCATCCATGGTCTATTTCATACTCAGTTGTACCTATAATGTAACTAGTTCTCATTCTTGGACATGTGTTCTAGTAACTCTTAAACTTCTTTCTTTTCTCCTCTCTCTGAAGTTCTATAAGTAGCTGCCATTTTGGCCTTTGTAATCTAGAACCACACCATGTATGGTGAATTCCTGTTGGACTGATGTCATATTTTGCCTTTCAACATTAATGCAAGTCTGTTTCTAAGTTCTTGAAAAATTGTCTAAGTTTGTAAGTGATCTATGGTGATGAGAAGTGATAATTCTCTATCCTTCCTTCCCTTATCTTTTCATATTTGAGCAAGAGTTCCTAGTCTAACAGATCATATAGATTTTAGTCTAGTGTGTTAAGCTTTTTCAAGTGTACGATTATCCTTGGAGTTGTGAAATCTATCCTCTGGTTCATTTTCCTTTTGTTGCTTCTCACATCTGACCTCTATATTGAAATACTCATGTTAGAACCCATTAAGACTTAGAGACTAGTTTGTATGCCTTATTTCATCATGGTATAAAAATGATGGTCACGTGGAAGACATTTTGGTGCATCACCTTTTTAGAATAGGTTCTATTCATGCAATTTATAATTATTTTTCCCATAAGTAAGCAGTAGTTTAAGTGATAATTATTGCACGATACATTCATCAAGCTAGCCCTTAAATCTAGAGACTCATTTCCAATATAGGTACACCCACATACCTAAAAATGTTCTCATGTTGCACAAATCTATAAGAAGCTTGAACAAATTTTTCTAGGGTGCAATATTTGGTGACAACAATAGCATCATATGAAAATAAAAATAGAATCTAAAAAATAGTGAATCTTTCATTGTTTAAATCTTATATCTTATCAATACCTTTCCTCTAAAAAAAAAGCAAGGCTGAAATAAAATTCCTCTAAACTAATAAAATAATTAATCAAATATGTTTTTTTTTAAAATATAAAATAATGTTTTAAAAATAAATTGTACTCTTCAAGATGAAACAAAATTTATGTTCTTCCCTACAGCCTACAAAACAATATCATGTAAGAAAAATAAAATCTAAAAAAAATAGAAGCATTAAAGTTAGTAAAAGATCTCAAAAACATAAAAACAAGTTTGCAAGAGTGTTAGCTCATATAAAAACATGTGTTAAAATTGGTGTCTCCAAATACAATATTTGTCTTGCTCCTCCACCAAAGCACCTGCGCACTTAGATATAAGATTTAGTAATATAACTCTAATACCATGAAATAAATGGTTCTAAGATCAATTATTAAATTATTAAATCATAAGTAAAATATGCAATAAAATCAATACAATCATAAAACATACAATAAAAATGTTGAGACACAAGACTTGTCAATGGAGAAATTGAATTAATGAAAGAAAACTCCTTGTGTTATGGAAAGATGGCTTAAAGCTATTACAAGATAGCGTAACATGCATAAAAACATTTTTCAAGGGAAAATATAATAAAATCCATGGAAAAAATAATAATTTTAATAAAAACACTAAGAGAGGAGTATATTAAAAGAGACTCATTTACAATAGAGTGAAGACAAAAAAAAGAAACTCCTATCATTACCTTAGTCAACCTTCTAAGTATGTGCCAAGTACTCCTATTTCCATGTAGTGAGGAGAAATTAAATGTATAGTGACAATGACGTTATCTATAAAATATAACTCTAATATTATTCATAATGAGAAATATTTTATTGAAACAAAAGACGTGAAGGTTATATGCCACCTCATATTCTCACATTATGTGAATTAAAAATTCACATGGGAATAAATAATACACAACTTAGAATACTTAAACTTCTAAAATAAATATGAATCTATAAAAAAAATGCAAATGGGAAGAAAAGGATGGAAAGGGGAGAGAAGAGACAAACAAATGATAGATTGAGGAGATGATAATGAATTAAGACATTAATAATAGAAAATCATTGGGGGATCTTTCACAAATGTACGATGAACCAACCTAGCCCAATCTCGATGCACTCCTTTGGACCTACACTCAAGTAGATTGATGTCCCAGCAAGTCCTGCAAGTGAAATCATCAGTAAGAGAAAAATATAAGGTTTATACATATGCCCTGCCCAAAGCTCATCACATGTCACAATAGTGTAGAATGGTATTTTGGGAAATAATATAGAAACATGAAATAAAAATAAGTGCTATAGTAAATAAAAGATAAAGTAAAGTAAATAAATAAATATACTTGCCTTCATTTACGTAGTTGGAATGTAGAATGATGATATACATTGCCAAAGTGGTGTTAAGATGGGATTCGCATATATAGTGCATAATAATGTTGATGTAAGGTGCCAAACTAGTACTGTAATGAATCTAGTAGACCTAGAAAAATAAAAGAAAAATGAAATTTTTATAAAAATATTATGTTACCACCATAAAAATTCTTGCCATGCAAGTATTCTAATGTTTCTTTTGGTTCATCGAAAGGACCTATATAAATAAATATATAGTCAATATACGAAATCTAAAGGATAATTTTGAAAAAAAAAATGTGAAATTGTTTATATATGTAAGGTGAAAAATGTTCATTTGTTAATTTTAGAGTTGCAGAGAGAGATTATGACAAGGGGACTTACAGGAAAACACACTAGAGTGCACACTAGATCAGGAATTAAATTTGATGTTTATATGACCACATTTATGTTTTTTATTCGTAAAATACTATCAATTTTAGTGGTAGACTGTATTAGATGTAAGATGAAATTTTGGGCAGACCGTAAAAAAATCTAAAGGAATACAACAAATATAAAAATTATTGTTTATGTTTCTTTCTTCTACTATGAACTATACTAAAATTCAAAGGTAAAAATTGAATAAATAACTATAATAAAAAAATCATGACCGACAGGGTTGACCATAAAATTTAGTCCATAATTGGCCCTGCTATGGCATATGTCAAGGTAGGTTGTGCATTTAATTTTGGAAATGGTAGATAGGCTAGATTAGGAAAATTGATCCCTAGGGTAAATCCATCTAGAAAATTTTTCCCCAACAAGCATCAAATCGAAGACAAAAGTGAGGGTAATTCAGAGGTATTAGTTTTTATGTTTCGAAGAACATGTAAATTTTAAGTGTTGGGGAGAGATTGATGTTCATATGATTGTATTTGCATTTTTAGTCGTAAAATACTGTCAATTTTTTTAGTAAACCATATTATATGTAAGGTTAAATTTTGGATGAGTCATAAAAAATGCTAAAGAATTATAATAAATATTTAGATTATTTTTAATGTTTCATTCTTCTACTATGAACTATACTATTACTTGAAAGGAAAATTTGAATAAATAACTATCATAAAAAATCATTACTGGAAAGGTTGACCATCAAATTTAGTCCTTGACTGGACCTGCTAGTGTGGATGTCGAGGTGGTTGTGCATTTAATTTTGGAAAGGGTAGATAGGCTAGATTAAGAAAATTGAGCCCTAGAGCAAATATGTTTGGCAAAAGTTTCCCCAATAAGTGTCAAATAAAAGAGAAACTAAGAAAGGCAATTCATAGGTATTCATTTTTATATTTATAAGAACGTGCAAATTTTAGGCATTGGGGAGAGATTGGTGTGCCTATGTAACTGCTTTAGCCTGAGCAAAATAGTTATGTAGCATGAAAATCAAAGCATGACCATTGTAATTAGTGTAGATGGCCAATGCAATAGAAAGATAATCAAAATAGTTGAGGCAATTATGTTGAAATGGTTGAGTACTAAAGTAGGAAAATGGCATCATTGAGGCAGTTATTCTAGATTGTTGATGCATTAGGAGGGCAATCACATGGCCGAAGCACTCTTGCCAATGGTTGATGTAGTAGAAATGAACCATATGATCAAGCAAATATATGGTCGATGCAATAGGAAGGAAACCACATGGGCAAGGAAGTATTATCAAAACGCCATTGCAGTATAAAAAGAACCACATCACCAAGCAATGAATCTAAACACATAATAATTCAAAAGCATACAATAATATTACACACAAAAAAAAATCTTGATTACAAAAGAGAGAATTATATCATTCCATATTACCTAGAAACAATACATAAGTATTTAAATAAATCACAACTCATTGATAGAGTTGTCATGCACACCTAAAAAACTAATAAAAGCAAAAGGTTATCCTAGAGTTAACCAAAGTTTCTATTTTTAGTATCTAATATTTTTAGTAACCTTTACATGCAGCTTGGATGGGCCTAATATTTTTTCCTTTTTTTATACATGTCTAAATAAAGACAAAAGGTGACTTCCAACTAAATTTTACACTCAGATACAAAAATATTAGATATGGAAAATTCTAAAAATACCAAAAATAAAATTAAAATGTAATTTTTGACCCTTAGATGGTCAATTTCAAGTGCCCAAAAATGGTTGAAATGGTCACTAAGTTTCTAGCACAACGTATAGTTATGTTCTCTTCAAGATCTTCATTTTAAAAAAAGGATCAAATAGATTTCTGAATCAAATTTATGGCTTCCACAAGATAGGCTTATGCATAACCAAGGAAGTCTTATCAAATGGATAATGTAGTAGAAAAAAACCACATGGTTGATGTAATCTTACCAGATAGCTGATGTAACTATTATTTTTTAGTGTATTTTTTTGTTTTATTTATATTTTTAATGATTTTAATCTAACAGGAGACTAATTGTGCATTTTTTATTTGCATTTTGAAAGTGCAGAGATGACCCTGACTATGGTGAACAATCAATGCATCGTGGCTTCTAAATTTATTGGTTAGGATACATAAGTTGGCATGGCTCATTTGATTACCCTAAGGTTTGGTGGCATCATGGAGATGTGTAGGATACATCTATATGTCGATCTATTGGTGATGTTCTTGGATCACTGAAAAATACACACATATACCTTCATCTTGGAGGTGGATGGGGACATAATGGAGGTAGCCATCCCCTTAGAGGGTGTGCATGTTGTTAGAGGTACAATCACTGAGGGGGTTGAATTAGTGATGCTAGATATTCAATCCAATTCCAAACCCTTAACCATTCAACACATACAATCTAAAGCATACACATCATTCATAACAATAAACATGGAAGATAAAACAAGATCAAGCACAAAACACATTATATATGTGGGAAACCCTCTTGGGGAATAAAACCCATTGAAACCTACAAGATGGACTACAATTATATAATAAAAAGATCCAACATTTAGACCATCACCAACTAAACAAGGAACATCGATCCCTTAGTTTAGTGAGAATCAAATCCCACAAGGAGCTACTACCCCTGTCTAGTTGAACACCCACAACAACTAGACCTTTAACAAGTTTTATCTTGCAAGGAGGAACCAACCCCCTAGGAAACTAATCACCCAATCAAATAATTTTAAAATATCATATTAAACACCTATTTCTTCTCTTCAATTGATGATTACCACCTTTGTTTACATTCTTCACCTCCAATCTCTCTCAAGCTACCTCTAGGACTAACTTGCCCAAACTGCCTCTTCTAGGCTCATTAGGTCCGATGACATGTATTTCCTCCTACATCAACTTGATCAAACAAGAATTATTGATTCTCTTCACTCTTTTTTGGTCCCTAATGACTTGTACCTTCTCTTTCAAAGGTTCTCTCCTTTGCTTGAATCCATACTTCTACAACCAGCATAAATAGGCCAAAAATGATTTGTATTTATACCACTCTCTTGGTATAACCCATCTTGGTCAGCAAAGATGTTTACCATACTTGTTCTACATTTTAAATAGGTCCTCATACATGTTACATGTAATAACCACACACTCCTTAGGTCAACCAATACCTCAAAAGCCCCAAACCACCATTAGGTCTTAGTGAGACCTAAAACAATTAGGCCTTCATACTCATATGTTGTAACTTCAACTCCTTAGGCCACTTTCATCTTCTACCAAAGATTCAAACACATAAAACCTATCTCCAATATACCCTTTCCAATTCCCTCATGGTTCCTTTCCACCTATAATAACAACTCAATACTTGAACTTACTAATTAGGTCTCCTTGTTCTTCAGGTCTTCATACACAAAAAACACAGTCTCAAACTTCTAAAGCAAACACTCAAGTATTTCACATAGCCGGATGATTAGATCACATGGGTGAACCCTTTAGGGTTTATGAAACACCTCCATATGCTTTAGAAACTTCAACACAAGCTCTAAGCACTAAAAACAACTCTCTCAAAATGACCACTCAGGTTAGTCACACATAGTTAAAATATAGTTATACTATTTTGACTCTCCATATCTGATCAAGGGCATATCATGACATCAAATACTTTTTAATAATCTTTATAGACTTATAGAACATCTCCATACTCATTTTCTTCTTTAATTCTGCAAAGAACACTTTCAACTCACTCCTGCAACATGGTCACTCAATCTACCAGTGCATTCAATAAACACAGTCAAATTATAAGTAATTATTTACACTGAAGATGGATTGGTCAAACCTCCAAAATCCACATAGATGTTCCTCATGGAGTCTAGAACACTCTCCAACATATATTTCATAATTAAACATCAAAACACTATCAAGAACAACTCAAATATCCTTCTTTGGTTACTTACATAACATGGTCAAACACACATTCAACTTTAGAGATCAATATCTACAACTGTATGAACATTCAAATCTCATAATCAACTTTGTTGGGTGTGCCTTAAAGTCCTTTACAATTTTTCCTTTTACATCACCTTCAAATTTTTCTTAGATCAAAAGATATAAGAAAAATACTCAGCACTAGTTTTTTCTTTGTTAATTTCAAATACCAATGATCACTGGTAAATGCAAATATTGCAGACATGTGTCTTCATCTCATGCTCCCTAATAGATAGATCAATTACACTCTGATTATCTTCTTACTAGCCTCCTGACTTTAACCTACATCACTCACCATTAATATTATATCCTTGCTTTCAAGATCAAGCCACTTGGCAACCCCGTGTGCCCTCTACGTGCCCTGCAGTCAGTCTCCAATGAACTTCTACCACTTGCCATCTCTGCATACCTTCTGAGCATTCTTTTTGACTTATTGACTTAATACACACTATTGATCTTTCTCTGCAGGGTTGAATTCACTCCGTTGATCTTCAATCTTCTTGATCAAACATGCACCGTTGATATGCTTGCTAGATCTCCATGATTGTGACACATGTCTTCATCGCATTCATTCTCGGGGTCTTTGACTTATTAACTTTGCTCTCATTGTTGATCACTATCTAAAAAATTTAATGCTCATTGTTAGATCCTTATCTGGTCATATTAATCAGTCACCATAGATATTTATTTACTTGATCACTCGCTCATCGTTGGATCTTCATCTGTCAGTTTAGACGTTCACCATTGGATCTTTATCATGAAGATTAAATGCTTACTGTAGATCTTCGATATCACAAATTTGGATAAGTATGGGAACCTAGTTAACTCTACTTGAGAAGCCAAATTTGCACCTTAATAATTTTTGCTACACACCATGTCTAGACCTAAAATTTGGATCATAGAAACTAGGCTCAAACTTAAACATCATCATGTGATCATTTCCTTTTGACACTGCCACACATGCAAATGTTGACATCATAAATTTGTTCACTCAACCTTATCTGTCAAGATGACTACTTGAACCTAGATGCTCATATGACTGCTCTGATGAATTCCTTTCACTTCCATAAGCACTCTAAGACTAATAACACCCCATAGGGTCTCTGTAGCATGACCACACCATCAAGATATCAAACACAACTTCTTTGTCATTAACGCACTAGTATCTCATGCTCTATTTGACATCAATGACAACCTAACATCAATGACCATGCTTAACACATGCTATTATGGGGTTTCCATGGAAGCGTACACCCATAGTATGTGATACACTAGAGACTGTGGTAGAGAGATGGGGATTGGCCCAATGGGTCACAACATCATATTGGTATCATCCTTGCACATTGATAGTGTGACTACTATATGTATATGTTGCGTTGATTGTGGATATTTGGAAAGTGGTACTAGGATCAAGGAATAAATTTGATAATTTTCCTTGCTTATCATGATTTTTAATGATGAGTATTTATTCAACATTGCCCTTCAAATGTTAGTGTAGTTGATATTAGAGGAAAGAAACATTAAAGATTATATATTTATTACAATCCTTTAGAGTTTGTGATGGTTTATTTGAAATTTTACCTTGTATTTAACAGGTCTACCCAAAAAATTGATCATGTTTTATGGCTAAAAAATACAAATACGGTCATATAGCCATCAAATTTAGTCCTTATTGGGTATGATGACTATGTGTATGCTATGTCACAAATACGATAGGGCAGTAACATGTTTTACTATAGCAACATGTCAGGAAACTTTGGAATAAGGCATGATGTGCAATATAGGTGTGGGAATTCGAGTGTTATTAGTGCATAATTTTTATATTATTTTAAGTAGGTAGGATTTGTAAATAGGGTGAATGATACTATTCGCTTGTTGGATGCAAGAGTGATTCCCTGTGTATAGGCTAGCAATGAGACCATAGAAATTTCTAAATCACTTATCCTAAGTTAGAAAATGGGTTTAATGACCTTCAATGAGATGTGTCACCACATATTTGGGATTGGATACCATATGTGTGGATGTTATCACATGAATTCCATATAAGTCAACAAAAGACATATGATCAACATGGCCATCCATGGTGCAAGCCCAGAAACTAATCGAGGTGACAAGGAATTACACTTGATGGGTAGCACCAAACTCATGTGATAGGGCCCCTATGTAGTTCTAAAAATCACACATGACAACACAACTAGCCTTATCCCCATATAGGGACATGCATGCTATGGATTCATAGGGCCTATTGCATGTTTATTTTGGAGGTCACAACATGCTCCACAACCTTGTGAGAGGAGAAAACATTGATGTTCTAGTTGTTACAGGAGGAGAGGAGGTCACGAGTCCAATACAAGATGTCTCTTAGGCACATATTGCTACCCCATCTCAGGTGGGATAAATGGAGGGAGACCCTCGAGTGTGGACAATGTGATGACAACTGAGGAGATTAGGGTCATCGATCATGGTTCTACTAAGAGGGAGATAGGTAGAGACATTTGTGGCATGCCAAAGAGTATATGAGGATACTGATAAGGTCCTTGATAGCTAACAATATGGGGAAATTGTCCTTGAGGAGGACGTGCATCTAGGTAAATATGTTGGTTGTAAAATTTGTCACTATATCTTTTATATTTATAGATAGTCATACTAGATGATAGTGATAGATAAATTTGACATTAATATATTAGGTTATTTTGTATTTTTATTGCTTTTAGACATGTGACAAATATGATGAGGTGGTGATTGATAATCAAGACCTCTCACCTTGAGATACTGGATGACATGATTCTTTAGCATGATATGGCGGCTATGCTAAATCTAGTAGCACCATCTACTAGAGATCACATTGGGTCATTTGGACCCATAGGAGAGGAAACATGGGTGTTACAATGAGGGAAGGATACAAGTCCTTGAATTTCAGTTGTGGTACTCATGAGAGGAGAGGCTATAACATGGCAGTAGGTGGTATTGAACAACAAACTCTATTTAGAGAGTAAACATCACACCATGTGACCACATTGGTAGGTATAGAGAAAAAGCAAACTTTTAGAGCTCAGGGATCATAGTTAAAGAGAGAGGTGCTTGCATTAGAGGGAGAGACCTAAGAATCATGTCAAGGACAAAGACTTTGGCATGATCTATCAGAGAGGTAGGATCCCAGCATAGTGTATCCCCTCACCCACCTAAGAATGAAGGTGATCAATAGTCTCATGATGTATGTATGATGTATTTGTATTTGTTGTATAGATGATGTAGAAAAAAATTGATATGTATGAATGTATGTATGTATGAATGCATGTATGTATGTATGTAGATGACATCAATTTACATATTGTTTTCTACATGATATATACATGCTCCTATTCTTTTGAAAAAATATGAGCATGTATATATGAAAAATAATGAAAGGCAAAGTGTACAAAAATGACATCTAAAGTAGATAGAAAAATATAACAAATAAAAGATGTGAGATAATTTTTTAAAAAGACATTGAATGTATAGGTAGATAAAAAGAATCTAAAACAAACTTGAGATATGTAAAACAATATAAGTGATAGTAAAAACATCCAATGTAAGTAGAAAAAAAATAATCTTAGTCAAACGAAGGACATAAAATGATATCAAATACGAGTAGATAAAAGAAAAAAGACAAAACATAAAATGTACAATAAATGATAAAGGTTATATAATGACATCAAATGTAAGTAGAGAAAATAAATCCAACTAAAAAATGTGCAATGAAAGGGAAAGAGATTGTAAAATATCCAATCCAATGCAAAGATATCAAAATCAATCTAACTCAAACAAAGGAAATGTAAAAATGTGAAAATGTTGTAAATGATTGTAAAACATTCCAAGTAGATAAAACAAATCTATGTCAAATAAAGGACCTTTTAACAAGTATGAAATGGTTTTAAAACATCAAATGAAGCTAGATAATATAAATATAAGATTGTAAAAATGGAAGCGAGGAAATGAGTAAAATCCAATTTAATGTGTGTACTAGAATTTCTCATAGGAGAACAAAACTGTCTAAATCTATCGTGAATGTGATGAAGATGATGCAAATGTGAAGGTGATGGGTGTTTTTGAAGAGGGCCTAGTTTTATTCTTCAAGGTCTTACTTTGCAACACAAACTAAAAAACCAAAAGGCATAATAATGAGGGCTAAGAGTCAAATCTAAAGCAAAGATATGTGATATAAAGAAAAGGGAGGTGGTTAGCTAGCACTAATATCAATCAAAGGGATATTGGGAAATGATAAGATGAGAATATAAGGAGGTGAGGCACTACAAGGGTGATGTAAAAATCCTTAGTGAAGATAGAACACTCTAATCAAGTGGGCAAGACTAAGAGTTTTTGAAATCAATGGGTGTAGAAAATCCCACCTAGCAAGTGTAGTGCTTGGAAAAATAAGTGAAGCATAAAGATCATCTCATGAAGTCCATATAAATGAAAATTAAAAGGATCCTACCTTCCCACGACATGTTCCTTATTCCTCTGGGCCTCGTTGAAGCCATTAGTTAGGTGTGAGGATTGGGTACTTGTGTTAAAGTCAAGTGGCACTATTGATATATATGTAAAACCTCCTACCGAAATCTACTAGCGTAATGCACTCCAATGGACCTTGGGCTTTGTTATGATGTCTGTTGACGCAGTGGATTGCACCCGGGGCAGGAGGCCGATCTCCTGCCTTCCACACGCAACAATGGAAACTCCCCTCTCGCCTATGGGACCGACAAAGTTGGAGGGGAGAGTCTCTAGGTAAGGGCTAGCTCCCTTTGATGCATCTGATTTGTTCCAATAAGTGCTAACATATATATATAGATATATAATGGGGGGGATGAAAAGGGAGAAAGATTGCAGGAAAACAAACTACTCTAAAGGAGTTGATGCACCAAAATGATCCGACCTTCTCACACTCACACTTAAAATCAGATAAACACATGCATACACTTTAAACTAGCAGAAGGACCACGCTGCAAGAAGCTTGGTAGGGAGGATTTAATGGAAAATATAGAAAATAGAGATTTACCAAAGGTGCTGTGAAAGGCACTCTGTATAGTAATTTCTTCTATTTCTGCACTTCCAAATACAACTCTCCTTGTTAGCTGCAAAAATGGCACCTTATAAATACCAGGTATGTTGGTGTTGAACCTGTGGAAGCATCAAGAAGCAATGACTAAACACAAACTAACACTCAGACATACACAAAGATATCTAACCAGGATATAGGTAAAAAATGCGTTTATTGATTCAGGTGAAAATTTGCCAGGGCTACGCCTTACAAATGTGGAAGATGATTTCTCAAAGACAAGTCTCCAATATATAGAGGAAGAAAAGGGGCCTTTTGGCACCCTTTTTTACAAGTGACCCATGGTAAGCACTGTGTTAACCACTGAAATAACTTCTTGAATCGACACCTTCCTGCGTCACTTGGATCGCTTTGCCTGCTATTACGTGATGGCCATTTCGCTGTCAGGATTCGAATTTATGAGTCGTGCCATTTTCCTGCTCTGTAGTGCATATTGAAGAAAACCAATCGCGTCGACCACTGTTGTGCCTCTTTGATGACCACATGGTAGGCACTGTGTCAACCACTGAAATAACTTCTTGACACCTTCCTGCGTCACTTGGATTGCTTCGTCTACTTCTGTGTGATGGCCATTCTGCTGTCAAGATTTGAAATTATTAGACACACCGTCCGCTTACTCTTTGTTCTCTGGGCTCTTTGTCCTTTTCTACTCCTTCAACCCTCAGGGGTGATCTTCTGGCGAGTCACTGCATTCCTTAGGCTCATTCCATGGTTGGCGCTCAGGCATTTAAAACCAACAGCTTTTTCGCATCTTTAAATTTGATGTCCTCGGGCCCGTCACCCTTGGACTCTCCTTCGGCTCCCTGCCTTGCCCCTTTCACTGAGAGTGCATCTACCTTTGACACATGTCGTAATATGTTGCTTGGGCACCTAGAAGACACTTTGAAATGCAAACATTAACATGTGGCAGCTTCCACCGAGCTAATAATGGGACGTGGCAACATTCGCTTACATTAGAGGGCATTTTGAGAGTCAGGCAGAAGTTGACACATGGTCACTTCCACAGAGCCTTTAGCTACATTAGAGAAATTTTTGGGCCCTTTTCTGGTTCTTAGCAGATGATGACACTTGGCACACTCCGCATAGCTCCTAGCAACTCATTCAGGCCCACCACAGTCTTCCTTGAAGCCAACAAGAGAAACCCACGAATGTTGCCACCTGTCGGCTTCTATCAAGCCCTACAGAGGACACATGGCACATTCTGTTGCACCTAAAAAAGCATGTTGAAGTCCTTCGTAGTTTCCACTTGGTGCTTTCCGTGCTCTGGCTTCCCTGGTGTAAATTTGATGCTTTTCAGGACGTCACCGTCCTTGGCAAAGTTCATCGGGCCTTTTTCCACAGCTCTTTTGCTTTGCGGGCTTTTGGCTGCCCTCTGCAAGGGCTTTTGGATCTTGAACTACCCTTTGGTTGTAGGTCACACCCTTGAACCAAGCCATTGAACCATTCGCTTGAACTGGTTCAATGGTTCAAAGTTGCGTGCCGATGCCATTGAACTAAGCCTTTGAACTTTCCCGCTCGCCTTAGTCGTTGAACCTACGTGTTGAAATGGGGCGTTGAACCAAGTGATTGAATCGGTTCAATGGTTCAATGCTACACGCCGATAGACTTGTCGAAGTGTTGAGCTAAGCCGAAGTGTTGAACTAAGTGATGGACCAAGGCATTTGAACTTCGTCGATGAACCAAGGCATTGAACCAACCCGTTGAACTGGTTCAACGGTTCAACGGTTCAAGTGACTATTGAGCCAAGGACGTTGAACTCTTTGTTAAACCAAGTGATGAACTTGAAGATGAACCAAGGCCTGAAAATGAAGTGATGAACTTGCAATGATGAGCCAAGGCTTGAACCAAGGCCGATTGGACTGCCGATTAAACTAAACCATTGAACCAGTCGATTGAACTGTCAATTGAACCAAGGCTGTGAATTGAAGCCATGGTTCAATAGTTTGAAGATGCCAACCTTCCTTGTAAATTTTCTTCAAACGAAGGCCCAAAAGAGCCTTGTAAACCCCAACACTTTCTAAACTGATTCTTCATCCGCCAAGGACTACACCTGCAGAGTCCGTAGAAACCTACAGAGTTCGTAGAAAACCAAGCTCTGCAAAATCCATAGAAATTCTTGGACTTGTGCAAAAATCAAAAATGAATTGGCCTTGAACAGTAGGGGAAGAAGGGGGCCGATTTTTGGCCTGTTGGGCAAAAATGGTCAACAAATTGGTGACTCCCAAGGGAAGCATGCCTGCTATGCTTAGAAGCCAGTTGCCTTAAAAATCCATTGGGCACGGGGTCAGATTGTAACTTAAAGATCAGCAATAGCTCTGATAAATCTAGAACCAATCCCATAGATTCACCTCAAAGGGAAAAGGAAAAAAAACACACAAAAAGATAAGAAAACTACTTGTGCAAACAACACTTAGGCAAAATAGGGAAAGAAAACTGAAAGCAACCTACTATATACAGCTAACCAGGTATTTTTGATTCCCTCCTGGATCAAATAGAAAGCTTCTAATGTCTCCTCCATCTGACACACCCAGTATCGATAATGGATCCCTCAAGGAAATATTTATGTGCAGCTTCTTCACTTGGTCTACCATGCTGATCAGAGGATTGATCCCTTCCATATTTTCTTTGGGGTCGCTTGCAGCCTTCTGAGGCGTAGGCCAGGGAGCTAAATGTGCAACTAGCGGCCTAAAATTTAGGAATTTTTGGTTCGCCTGTGGTGGAAGAGATGGTGTGGCCATTTGAATAGCTGCTTGAGTTTCTTTCATAGCTCTCCCTTTGGATTTTGTGTTGGCTGCAACACAGTCATCCTGATTATCTGCAGCACCCACATAATTGATTGCACAAAACTCACATTCTAGGTGGTTCATAAGAGTAGAGTCAGGCTGACTCTGACTGCTGCTTGTGCTGGGTTGCATTGAAGCCTTGAAGACCTGGGAATGAGCAGTTGCCTGATTGTCTAGCACATTTGGGTAACAACCCATCATCTCATTTGTATAAGTGGCTTGCTCCTGACCATATCACATGGTCGAACAACTTGGTTGTTCTTGTACTAGGTTGTTCTGAACGGGCACCATGGCCTTAGATGATGAAAGGGGGCCTGGGTTGTAACCTTGGAAAGGTCTGGTATGAGCTTGTTGCCTTTTAAGAGCTACAAGTTCGTTTGACATACTCTGCAACAGACTCTTAACTTAATGAAGCTCATTGGATGAAGCAATAGCTAGTTTCTCTATGCTAGGCAGAGGAGCTAATGTGGGAGCAATGGCATGAATTGGAGGTAGCATTTCTGGGAAAAGTTGCATATGGGGTCTAGGGGCTATTTTCCCCATTTGCACTAAGAAATTTTCAGCTGATATGGCAAGGTCATAGGCAGTAGGCAGCACATGCCCTCCCATGGATTGTATCATAACAGCAATATCACTGTTTAATGCTCTTAAATAATACAGGAAAGCATAACTAGCAGTCGGTCTTACCAGAATGGGGATTCTATCCCATGTCTTCTGAAACTGTGTTGAAATCCTGCATATATTCGTGTGGGGCTCTCTTCATGGTCGTTAGTTGCTCAACAAGCGAGAGGTGGTCGCTCTTTTCTCCAAAACAATCCGTCAATTGAGTACCCAATTCATTCCAGGAATGGATTGAATTTATAGGCAAAGTCACGTACCAATCAAGAGCTTTGCCCTTGAGAGACAATGCCAGCAATCTGATTGCAAAATTTTCCTCCTTGACATTGTGAATATTGCAGAGGTTAGCAATATTTCTAATGTGTTCAATAGCTATAACGAGGCCCTCTCCATTAAAGGGAGGCACACTTTTGAGGACCGCTCCTAGAATTGGGTCATAATACTAGAGGTTCAAGGGACTCTGACCACGAAAGGTCACAAAGGTTAATGTCGTAGTTACAAGGGGATTCAAACAGGGTACTTCTCTTGTGAAGGAAACACCTGTAGCCAGACTGGGAAGATGACTCGCTGAATAAGGATGAATCTCTTTGAACCTCAGTTGCTTCGCTGAGTTGAGAGGTAATTCAATTAATTCAAAAGGGACACCCTCATTAGCGGATCATGTGGTGACTTTAGGCATCGAAAGTTAGACTGGTCTTTGATTAGCAAATGAGGTTCTTACTAGTGGAGTCGCCAGACGCTGAAAAGTTGATTTGTTGTAACAGGACCAACATCAATCCTGAAACCTTATTGAGTGTAAGACTAGATCCCACCGGGCATGCCAAAAATTGTTGATGCAGTGGATTGCACCCGGGGCAGGAGGCCAAGCTCCTGCCTTCCACACACAATAATGAAAACTCCCCTCTCACCTGTGGGACTGGCGAAGCTAGAGGGGAGAGTCTCTAGGTAAGGACTAGCTCCCTTTGATGCATCTGATTTAATCCAATAAGTGATAACATGTATATATATGTATATATATATATATATATATATATATATATATATATATATAATGGGGGGATGAAAAGGGAGAAAGATTGCAGGAAAACAAGCTACTCTAAAGGAGGTGATGCACCAAAATGATCCGACCTTCTCACACTCACACTTAAAATCAGACAAACACATGCATACACTTCAAACTAGCAGAAGAACCAGGCTTCAAGAAGCTTGGCAGGGAGGCTTTAATGGAAAATACAAAAAATAGAGATTCACCAAAGGTACTGTGAAAGGCACTCTGTATAGTAATTTCTTCTATTTCTGCACTTCCAAATACAACTCTCCTTATTAGCTGTAGAAATGGCATATTATAGATACCAGGTATGTTGGTGTTGAACCTGTGGAAGCATCAAGAAGCAATGACTAAACACAAACTAACACTCAGACATGCACAGAGATATCTAACCAGAATAGAGGTAAAAAATGGGTTTATTGATTCAGGTGAAAATTTGCCAGGGCTACGCCTTACAAATGTGGAAGATGATTTCTCAAAGACAAGTCTCCAATATATAGAGGAAGAAAAGGGGCCTTTTGGCACCCTTTTTTACAAGTGACCCATGGTAGGCACTGTGTCAACCACTAAAATAACTTCATGAATCGACACCTTCCTACATCACTTGGATCGCTTCGTCTACTTCTGTGTGATGGTCATTTCACTGTTAGGATTTGAATTTATGAGCCGTGCCATTTTCCTGCTCTACAGTGCATATTGAAGAAAACCAGTCGCGTCGACCACTGTTGTGCCTCTTTGATGACCGCATGGTAGGCACTGTGTCAACCACTAAAATAACTTCTTGACACCTTCTTGTGTCACTTGGATTGCTTTGTCTGCTTCTGCGTGATGGCCATTCTACTGTCAAAATTTGAATTTATTAGCCACACTATCCACCTGCTCTTTATTCTCTGGGCTCTTTGTCCTTTTCCGCTCCTTCAGCCCTCAGGGGTGATCTTCTGGTGGGTCACTGCATTCTTTGGGCTCATTCCATGGTTGGCGCTCGGGCATTTAAAAACCAACAGCTTTTCTGTAGCTTTAAATTTGACGTCCTAGGGCCCATCACCCCTAGACTCTCCTTTGGCTCCCTGCCTTACCCCTTTCGCTGAAAGTGCATCTACTTTTGAAACGTGTTGTAATCCACTACTTAGGCACCTAGAAGACACTTTGAAACGCAGACGTTGACATCTGGCAGCTTTTGTTGAGCTGATAATAGGACGTGGCAGCATTCACTTACATTAGAGGGCCTTTTGAGAGTCAGGTGGAAATTGACATGTGGTCATTTTCGCAGAGCCTTTAGTTGCCTTAGAGAAATTTTTGGGCCCTTTTTTGGTTTTAAGCGGACGTTGACACTTGGCACACTCCGCATAGATCCTAGCAACTCATTCGGGCCCACCACAGTCTTCCTTGAAGCCAACAAGAGAAACCCATGTATGTTGCCACATGTCAGCTTCTGCCGAGCCCTACAAAGGACACGTGGTGTGTTTTGCTGCTTCTAAAAAAGCATGTTGAAGTCCTCCACAGTTTCCACTTGGTACTTTCCACACTCTAGCTTCCCTGGTGTAAATTTGATGCTTTTCAGGACGTCACCGTCCATGGCAAAGTTCATTGGGCCTTTTTCCGTGGCTTTTCTACTTCGCGGGCTTTTGGCTACCCTCTGCAAGGGCTTTTGGATCTTGAACTGCCCTCCAGCTGTAGGGCACACCCTTGAACCAAGCCATTGAACCATTCACTTGAACCGGTTCAATGGTTCAAAGCTACGCGCCGATGCCATTGAACTAAGCCTTTGAACTTTCCTGCTCACCTTAGTCGTTGAACCTGCGCGTTGAACTAGGGCGTTGAACCAAGCGATTGAACCAATTCAACGATTCAATGCTACGCGCCAATAGACTTGCCGAAGTGTTGAGCTAAGCCGAAGTGTTGAACTAAGTGATGGACCAAGGCATTTGAACTTCGCCAATGAACCAAGGCGTTGAACCAACCGGTTGAACCGGTTCAAGGGTTCAACAGTTCAAGCGACTATTGAGCCAAGGGCATTGTACTCTTTGTTAAACCAAGCAATGAACTTGAAGATGAACCAAGGCCTGAAAATGAAGCGATGAACTTGCAACGATGAGCCAAGGCTTGAACCAAGGCCGATTGGACTGCCGATTGAACTAAACCATTGAACCAGTCGATTGAACTGCTGATTGAACCAAGGTTGTGAACTGAAGCGATGGTTCAATAGTTCAAAGATGCCAACCTTCCTTGTAAATTTTATTCAGACGAAGGCCCAAAAGAGCTGTGTAAACCCCAACACTTTCTGAACTGATTCTTCATCTGCCAAGGATTACACCTGCAGAGTCCGTCGAAACCTGCAGAGTCCGTAGAAAACCAAGCTCTGCAAAATCCATAGAAATTCTTGGACTTGTGCAAAAATCAAAAATGAATTGGCCTTGAACAGCAGGGGAATAAGGGGACCGATTTTTGGCCTGTTGGGCAAAAATGGTCAACAATGTCAACTATGGAGTTTAAGCTTCAACTAGGATAGAGGAAGTGCCAACAATATGGTCATGTCTTTTAGTTATTTTGATTTTGAAAGATACTTTGCCTTTCAAAAATGCCTTTTTATATTTCTTGTGATTTTTATTTTCACTTTGATTTCTTGGCTTTTGACTCTTTTGGATTTCATTATTTTCCGCCTTCGGATGGATTTAAAAGACCAACAATATGTATTTAATATTACTAACACAAGAGAGTTTACACCTAACCACTGAAGAAGAGAATCTAGAGACCAAGACACTTAGATACTCTTAGAATTACAATTTAGAACAGAGTGCAATCTTGTCTCTAACCTAAATGTGTCTGAAGTGTAAGATAGAAAAGATAAAATGGGGGATGTGAGGGGTCCACAAAATATGAGGATGATACAGTGAAGATATGCTAGAAGCCAACCATAAGAGGTGAGATTTTTGGTTCAGAAAGACTAGGCATAATGGGATTTGGGAGTACATGAGAATGTAAGTCAAATCACATGATAGGTGAATAAATGTGAGGACAAGCACCCAAGGGGAGGTTATATGAAGGCAGGTAGTAATGTCACTATAAAAATCATGTAAATTTACAATAGGTCTAACACTAGAAAAGATAGTGGTAAAACCCATGGGAAAAATGATAAACCCAAGAGGGGAAGATGCTAACAAATATAAAGATACCAAATAATCTCAAATGATGCAATGGCCAAATAAACCCAACAGGGAGAGTATGTAAAAAGGTAAAGATACCAAATAATCACAAAGGGCACAATGGCTGGAGAAACTCGAGGAGATAAGATACTAAGAAGTAAAGAAATCAAAGAATCACAAATGACACAATGGTCGAATTAACCCAAGAGAGAAAGAGATAACATAGTAAGAAGTAAAATGCATGAAAGTAAAGACCATGATACAAGGAACGTAAAGAGTGAGAAATAATTAAATGCTAAATATAAATATATACTAACCAAAATATGATATGAAATGTATAGTGAATATATGAATTCTCATAAATGTCTCAGAATATCATTCCATGTATTATAAACAACATCGTAGATCTCACCCTACAACTTTTAATGAATATTAACTGTTGTCTCTGCCACTCTCCCAAAAATTCATGCAAGAACAACCTTTTGAATGGATTCAATAGAGAAAGTATGTGTTAAAATTGGAGCATGTTGATCCTCTGACTGTGAATAAAGTATAAAGGGAATAAAATCTTCTATCTTGAATGAGTGCTCTAATTGTAAGGGAGGCAGTTCCTTTATCCTATGAAAATGATGTGACTATCATGGAGGAACTTAGGGTCCCTATCTCTTAACTTTACGAATATGCCATTGATACACTCTCTACTCAGTTTTGGAGTGAATAGAACATGATAAAGACAATAATGATCCCTTCTTTGGGACATGTGCGAGATTTGTCTTCAGAGGTTTCCTATCTGGCTACAGAGATGTGTAGACACCTAAATGTAGGCACCAATGGCCATCAATCAAGGTTTTGATCAATTTCTACCAAAATGCACAATTTAGCCTAAAAACACTAAAACACATTAAATGAGTTGAAATTGATATATTCAAGTGTCGATTTTGTCCAGAGTATCATTAAATGGTGCAATGCAATTTATGAACTAGCTAACTTAAATCAAATCATTTTGATTCAAAATGCCAATTTTACACTTGAGTGCTCTGGATTGCTCTTTTCTATCAATTTTTTTTGTACGAGACATGTGCCTTTGTTATTTTGCATTGACAACATCCTAAATAGGATAATGATTCCAATGCATCTAACATCGATTTTCAATTTCAATCCAATCAAATTTCAAGCCAATAATATGACATTTTGACCAATTTGATTAATTTGTGCATAAATTGTCAAGGTTTTGCATCAAAGTTGTCTAATCATGTTTAAGGCTAATTAAACAAAATCAAGAGCTTAAGTTAATTTTTATGAAACTTTTTAAATATTTATTTTTAGAAATTTATTGTCATTAATTGTATCATCAAATGACATCATTCCATGAGGTGGCATCCGCAAGCCATAAATGTGAGAAATATCTAAATTAATGTCTCACATGCCTCATTAAGACCCTCCATGCCTAGTTAATGCCCCTCTATCTCAAATATTAATGAACCTATTTATGAATTTTAATTACATAATTGAATTAATCCTTAGCCACACATCTTCATCTTGAGATGGATGGTTCAGGTTGATTTTAAATCATTCCAAAAATCTATAAATAGGAGGCCTTGCCTATTAAATTTTAAGTTCTTTTATGCCAAACTTATAATGCCTAAATGCATTCAAAAATACATTGCAACTAATGTTATAATGTCAAATTATTGAGCCAAATCAAGCCAAGCCAAAGCCAAACATGGTGCCAAGGAGAGATGGAGGTAGCCACACTTCATTAATGCAGACTTTATTAGCACAAACTGAGCAAGCCATTTCAACACACTGTTTGGAGCATCTAAAGAAGGTGAAAGAAGGTTTATTTTGAATTTTAATTGTTTTTTCCATTATAATCTTGTTAACTAGGCTCCCCCATTGAAATAGGCTTAATATGTTAGCTATTGGTGTATTATTTTGATTTTGATTTCATATACTAACACAATACTAATCTCCCCTTATTGCAATCCTATGTTTACAAATGGCAAGCCCAGTGGGACATGGTTTTACAAATTTGGTCAAATTGTACCTACAAGCAACATACTAACCATTGCCATGTAGGATCTTGAAGTGTGGAGACAAACAAGATAAAAATTTGGGCAAAAATCCATTTTTTACAAGCCATGGTTTTATTCTCAGGACTGTGCAGCCTAACTCGCATGTCCACCCAACTCGCCTATCAACCCAACTCGACTGTCAACCCAACTCGTCTGCCAACCCAACTCGCTTGTTATCCCAACTCAACTGTTAACCCAACTCACCTATCAACCCAACTCAACTGTCAACCCAACTTGACAATCAACCTGAGAGCTCATTTTTTTAAATTCCTTGTCTCATCCTCTAGTACTTCAAAAAAAGCAGTCTTGATCCTTTTTTTACAAGTTGAAAGGATGGTTTGGAAGTTAATTTGGGTGTTTTAACTAATCATGCACTTTAATTTAGAGTTTTAAAAATAACTTGGTATAAACCATGCACACTTCCAATTTGGTGCCTAAAATGAATCTTTAACATGCTAAGTCTTGAACACTTCAAACTTTGGGTTTAAAACGAATGTAGGTGCTTATTGTTTCATTTAGTATTTTTTTTTGTAATATTTACATGTTTTTACAACTTAAAACCAAGGGGTCAAAAGACCATCATCAAACTTTTGTTTTAGTGCTTAAAATTGGACTCATTTGTCAAGTTTATATTCAATAGATGATTAATTAATTGATTGGCAAAAAGAAGGTTTGTGTGTAGTATGCTCTTCCATCCATCCTCTTTAGGTAACTTTTGGAATCAAATGTGGCATCTTTAATGCAAACATGTCTAGTCTAAGGCATAGAAAGAATGTTATCTAAAGCACTCCTCAAAAAAGCTCGTAATAGTTTTGGTGATCTTGAAATGATCCTAAAATCTTTCTATTAGTCATTTATTTTATTGCATCTAGGCTTGCGAGGGGGACTTCATTACCTCCCATAAGTTCTATAGTGAAGCTTTGACTCGAGGTTTTATCTCTCGGCACTGACTTCAACCACTCCCACTAATACCATAGGTTTGAGTGGTTAAACCACCTTTTAGTGTTGGAGTTACACATGAAACATATTTGCACTTTGGACATCACAGTACACTAAGCAAGTAATGGATGTAGTGGTTGCAAAAAAGACGACCTTTTTGCAACAAGTCAAGTGCTGCGAAAACCCAATTAAAGTGTTTCTTCTCTTGTTTGCTAACGTCAAATTTGGTAGACATGGGATCCATCTAAAAATGATTGAAAACCAATTAGTTTTAATCAACCCCACTTTGCCACACCTTTAATCAGAATTTGGACGATTTACTTTTATTTTGTCATTTTTTTACTTGATGTTTTGAGACTGAAACTAATATGTTTGTTTGTAAACCATGTCAAAACCAATTTATTTATACGTCACTATTTTATTTAAAGAGAAGTTATGCTGTCTATTTTATACCACACTTGTGCTTTAAAATTTTTGCTAAACATATTTGTGTATGTGTTACTTGTTTGAGGGGGGTAGCATTATGATTCCCAAAACATGTCAAACTATTCTTGCCTTTGAGTCTTTGAAACATAACATTGATCACATCATTTAGGCATGCTTACGTCGTTAGGTTGCTAAATTTATTTCAAGAGTTGTTTACCATTGCACCAAAAACTGTTTGTTTCAAATCATGTCACATCAGCTATTTGGACCTTGTTTATGATTCGTCATATTGTCTAATCTTGTCTAGCTTGTTTGGTCAAATCCTAGTTTTCAATGTTGAGTTTTTAATTAACCTTGTCAAAGTTTGGATTTAAACATTGATTGATTAATGTGTAAGCCTTAATTTGTGGGACTTATACATAGATCTTTTTCTTTTGAGTTGCATAACTTCATTTAATTGATTACCCAAATTTGAAGACTATTGATTGTTTATTTGTTCAATGTCTATTCTCATCATTGTTTGTGTCTTTGTTTGAGAAAACATAGCCTTTCTCCAAGAGCCTTTTGTCTTATGGCTTATACCAACTGATCATGTTTATATTTGATTCTATATGTCGGGTCTATGTCAAAGTTGTTTCTAAACTTGTTACATTAAATTAAATTCACATCAATCATTTATTTCAAGTCTAGCTTTTGACATCATTTGGCCAAAAGTCTTAGCATAGTCTGTTTGAGCCTAGCTTGTGACTCCATGTTTGGACA
Organism: Torreya grandis; assembly: GCA_037957365.1. Classification (NCBI taxonomy): domain Eukaryota; kingdom Viridiplantae; phylum Streptophyta; class Pinopsida; order Cupressales; family Taxaceae; genus Torreya; species Torreya grandis. The sequence continues at coordinate 3,041,469 of JARHVA010000985.1, read as the reverse complement.
AAAGACCTAGCGACTCTTTTCCCTTTCACAGTTTAGACCTTGTTTGGAACACTTTGACCAAGACTTTGACATGTCAATTTTTATTCAGATGTTTGACCTTTTGTGTGTATAACATTTGACATTAGACATTTGATGTTAGACTATTTTATGTCAAGTCTTAGCACAAACCACTTTGGAGATACAGTTCCATGATCAAATCATTGTTTAGAGATATAGCTCCACTTTCGACCAAGTTAGACCTAGTTTGAACCATTTGTCTTTTGAACATAGTTTTTTAGAGTTTGCAAAACTCTAAGCCTTTTATTATAAAGCTTTCATCATTTATGTGGATATGTCTAGCTACACTTATGATAGAGTCACATACAATCCAACTTATGATAGAGGAACCCCTACAGAGAGATTTTCTAAGGAGTTTTATTATTCTCCCTACAATACTCCATATGGAGAACATAGCTAAAATTCATAAAATCCAAATCAAATTACCAATTGGGATGATATGATTTATGATGACTTTAAAGACCCAATTACAAATAATGTTGTTTGGGATACTGATCCATACCCTCTTTACAATAATCAGTACATAGATAATATTCAAGAATCAGTTTATGATCCAACTCAAGATTGGGATGATATGGTTTATGAGGTGGACTTAGATGCTTTAGCTTGTGCGAGCAATCAAGCTCCATAATGCCCCTTCATCATTCCAGGACTTTATCATTTGGCTTATGCAAGCAACCAAGCTGTGCACTGCCCTATCGTTACCATTTCAAGACTTCATCATTTGGATGATGTGAGTAATCATGCTCCCCAATGCCCTACCATTATCCAACTACAGGCCATTCCTTGTCCGATACCAATCCAATCAAAACTTCAACCCATCCAATCATTCAAAGACCAAGCTATGTTCAAAATTGGTATTTTTCAACTCATTGGAAACCAAGGCCAAGAAAACCAACCAATCTAAGATATTTTTGTTGAACCAACCACTTATGATAAGTCGACTTGTGATGAATCACCTATTGATCCTATCCCAGTTGTCGACGAGTCTCAGTCTGACAAGCCAGTCTCTACTGAGTCACTTCTTAATGATTATAACCTCCTTTGGACAAATCATTATCTCGACCATATGTTTGTTTTTCAAGAGCCTCCTATTGACAAGCCAGTCTCTGAGGAGTTGTCTCTTGATCTTTTTTCTATCCTAGAGGAGTCCCACTCTGACAAACCAGTTTTTATGGAGCCCATTATGCCATCAGAGGCTATTACTTGTCCAATACCAAATATTCAACAAGACATCATTGTAACAGAGTACCCATCAAATGAAGAATCAAAATTAGAGTCAGGTTCTATTCTTGAACTGACATCAGATTTAGCATCAAAATCAAAATCAACATTAGTCTCAACATCGGATTTAGATTCCATCAAGTCAGAATTAGATTCAGAAATAAAATACATTCACGACTGTTACAATATTGGTTATGCATGTCTCGTAGATCAATTTAAATATATTTATGATCTTGCTATAATTTTTGAGAATGAGTACTTCAGCTTCGACATGACTTATCCTAGTATCTTCGATAAGGATTATGCAACCTCTCCCCATTCCATTACCATTCCACAGGCCATTACCATCAACCAAAATAGCCATATTATTGACATTCCATCTCCCATAAGTGTCGATTGGGATCGATAGAATCATACTTTATTGAAATGCATCCATGGCGACATAGCAGTTGAAAAAAATAAAGAAGACCAAGACCACATTCATATAGCGAAAGAACACTCTCCTAGTAAAACCTTTTTGAAGGCACTAGGGGACAAGCAAAGTTCAAACTCAGCATCTTCTAGTAAAACTTTTTTGGAAGTGCTAGAAGACAATCAAAGTCAAAATTCAATGTTCCTTAGTGAAACCTTCTCAAAGGCATTATGGAACAATCAAGACTTCATTGGTGAAAACTTCATCAAGGCACTAATAGCTGAGAACAAAAGTCCTTCACTGCTTGATGAAGATAATATCAAAGATCAAATTAAAATAGCTTTCAATCTATAGTCTAATCAGATGGTAACTACTCTCAAGATCAAATAATAGAAAAATTTGATGATCTTATCAAAAAAATATTCAGAGGTCTTCAACCCCACCACATCTAAGGTTATGTCAAATCTGGCATCAACAACATTACGTGTGACTGAACGTCTCGATCTTCATTTATTTTCCAACTATTACCCATTCCATTATCATTTACCATTTCATTTCACAATCAAACCTACCATCCATTATTTGTCCCTATTTACCATCCACGACTGCACTTTCTTTTACAGAGGCTACAAAGATACCTTGTCTCGATATTTGAAGGAATCAGAATCAACGATCAACAAAGATCACAACATTCTCAGCATCTAGAACTGCAGCGAGTTTTTGACAGAGCATCTATTTAGACGAGGTGTGGGATAGCAATTAACATGATTGATTATTTTATTTGTATCGTTTGTTGATCAAGACGTGCATCTCCACTTCAGAAAGAACAACAAAATCATGTCATTTTACCATATCCAGGGCAAATAGAATTTAAAAAATAAAAACAAAAATCACCCAGGCCAAAAACATGTACCATACCATTTCATTTGCCATATCCATTTGCCATTGTCACATATTCCTGCCATTTACCCCATCACTTGGGGCCAACCCTCCTACCATTTTATCCAATCTATCAAAACCCATCATTATCCTAGAGCAAGACCATGTCATTCCATCATTCCATTCTTATTTAGACCCAAGCCTATTTTCAATCATCCTACCCAATCTTATTTTGATCTTGGTTCCTTTGGTTCTTCTTGCACTTTTTGCGAGGAGATTTCAATCAAGTTTCAATAATCAATCAAATTTGTGTTTCAATGACAGCCTATGACAGTAGTTTGACAGTTGATCTGGCAAGATATCTTTTATTTTTCATTATATATCAAAGTTGGTTTATGTGAACCTGATTATAATCGCCTATAAACAATCAATGTTTCACTAGTCTTGCTACTACTTATAACCACCTATGAGCAAATTAATATCATTGATCTATGTCGTTGTATCCTAGTTATAACCACCTATGGGCAAACTAGGGGCAACATTTATTTATCATGCATTGTCGTCTCACCTTGCCATTACTATTTTCATTTGACTGGCCATTTACCGAATATGAGAACTTGTTGGGACCTAATTAGTTTTTCCTCACCTTTTGTGGATGGAATTACTGACTTGACGTCATTTCGGGATTATGTAGGTCATACTCAATTTATGTTGAAGTCACCTCAGTGCCCCTAAGCCATGCTCTTGTTGTTTTGCGAGCAACATAAGCCAAACGCTCTCACCATTTTGCGAGCAGATATCTTATCATTTTCGATCGAGTTAAGATACCTCAAAATTCTAAAAACATTCAAATATTTTAATATACCCGAAACATTTGTCATATTTAAGTCTAGTCAGTTATCCTCGATTCGCCCTACTGGAGCATGGTCATTATTAGGATATTTTATTTTGATTTTGTTTTTGGACTTTTTATTTGTTTGTTTATTTCAAAGTTGTTTGTCTATTTGTGTGCTTTATGTATTTGTTTGTTTATTTTCTTGTCTATTTATTTTCTTTCAGCACTATTGTCTCGACTCGGTCTATAAGTATGCATTGGGTGATTCCTTGCGCACATTATTCTTGAGTCCATCCATATTCATACGTCAACATTGTCATCATGGTTTTTATCGTTGGTGCATTGCTTTCAATTGTTTATTGGATCGAGAGTCAGTCCTTATGCATATTTCAGGATAGTCTTCATAGTGTTCTATCATGATGCACATCATCACATGCCACAGTAAAAATCAGCTTCAAGAAGGTCTACAAGCAACAGAGTCGCAGAAGTTTCTCCTTGGCACCTTGACAAATCCTTCCGCCCTTGATCAAATCAACCCATTGATCATTTTAGTTGTATTATTACTAATAAGGATGAGCATCTCCTCGTTGACAGGTAACTTTGATCAAATCATTTCGAGTCAAAATACCAATTTTGCACCTGGGTGCTTCGGATTGCTCTTTTCTATCATTTTTTTTATACGAGACACGTACCTTTGTTATTTTGTGTTGACAGCATCTTAAATGGGATAACGGTTCCAACACATCTAACATCAACTTTCAATTCCAATCCAATCAAATTTTGAGCCAATAATATGATATTTTGACCAATTTGATTAATTTATGCACAAATTGCTAAAGTTTTGCATCAAAGTTGACTAATCATGTTTAAGGCTAATTAAACCAAATCAAGAGCTTAAATTAATTTTCCATGAAACTTTTTGAATATTTATTTTTAAAAATTGATTATCATTAATTGCATCATCAAATGACATCATCATATGAAGTGGCATCCACAAGCCATATATGCCACAAATATCTGAATTAATGTCTCATATGCCTCATTAAGACCCTCCATGCCTAGTTAATGCCCCTCTATTCCAAATATTGATGAGCCTATTTATGAATTTTATTACATAATTGAATTAATCCTTAGCCACACATCTTCATCTTGAGATGGACGATTTAGGTTGATTCTAAACCATTCCAAAAATCTATAAATATGAGGTCTTGTCTATTGAATTTTAAACTCTTCTATGCCAAACTTATAATGCCCAAATGCATTCAAAAATCCATTGCAATTATTGTTATAATGTCAAATTATTAGCCAAAGCCAAATATGGTGCCAAGGAGAGATGGAGGTAGCTGCACTTCATTGATGTAGACTTCATGAGCACAAATTGAGCAAGCCATTTCAACAAATTGTTTGGAGCATCTAAAGAAAGTGAAAGAAAATTTATTTTGCATTTTAGTTGTGTTTTCCATTCTAGTCTTGTTAACTAAGCTCCCCCATTAAGATAGGCTTAAGGTGTTAACTATCAGCGTGTTATTTTGATTTTGATTTCATATACTAACACAATACTAATCTCACCTTTATTGCAATTCTATGTTCACAAGATGAAGGTAGTGGCTTGTGATGAAGCATCTATAAATGTTGTCGAAGAGATTGACAATCTACTATAAAATGAGTAGTAGTCCCCTGAAAGTCACAAAAGTGCCTTAGTGGGGAAGACAAATATAGTGGTCAACTATCCATTAGGGGGCTTAGCCTTATAACTTTTGTTACTCTAAATGTCTCTTATATATTCTAAAATTATGAACCAAATGCCCATGGGCATTATGAAATGTGCAAAATTGTGTTGAATGATGACATCCTAAATCCTGCGTCAAAAGTCTGGGAGTTGGAGGATGGGGTTCGAGAGCCAACATCTTGGGAGGAATAATAGTTTCGATAGCGGGGAACCTAATAGAAGGAACCAAATTGGTATTAGAATCATAAGATACACCACTAGGAAGATCGAAAGAAAATACATCATCATACATGTCAAAGCAAGAGAGTAATTTTGTTGATACTAGACTTGAAAGATGCTTGGTTGTGTGATTGTTGGAGGATTGGTAACGTAAGATTCATGCATGCATGATAAAAAGCCAACTGCTCTCAGTGGTAGTGTGATAGAAAGCCAACACCACACGTGACATTTGTCTTTGGTCATATCCTTGGAACATACTACAAGTGGTCTTTAGGTTATTTGTTGATATCCAAGGGATTTAATGAATTCTAAGAGGCGATGCAAGACCCTGAACCTGTGTCCTCTCTTCACTTGTACATTTCCAATTTAGACACTAATGAAGAGGGCAGGATCATCTGCACACAGAAGGATTTCATTGGGAATAATACATTGGATTAGGAATTTAAAAGATAAGGTTTGGTTTGTTATTTTCTTGACTTGGATAGGCAACACTTAACATTGTTTCATTATACTTTCCTCAAAATCAGGTAAGGTAGCTTCTTGCCCCATAAGTGGTGGTTGAGGAATGTTCATATCAAATAGGGATTGCATTAAGCGATTGTGATGTTTAGGAGATGTATGCATGAATTTGAGAAAGGGAGTCCAACTAGGAAGTTAAAAAAATTCTTCAATGGGATCTCATAACTCAAAACTAGATTGTACAATTTGTAGCTGAGAAACATAATTCTGAGTGATAGCATATTTGGCCTCAAAGGGAGCTATATCTAAATTTTTATTTATTTTTATTTTTCTCAATGACTTTGATCAAGCCGAAGGCATACAGAGAATTAGGTAACTACTTTGGTCAAGGAAAGGCAATTGGATCAATCACATGCAATTATTTTGGCATGGCAATTGGATCATTTGCAATAGTTGATTTGGCATTTTTATGGATTGTTTAGAGCTTGAGGTTTGCATATTAGCAATTTGATCTAGGACCCTCAACGTTAATTGAGTTGGATTGGGTGAATTTTGATTGGTTTGAGGTGCTTAAGTTGCAAGTTGACTAGAGTGAAAAACTTGAGTTGTACTAAACGTTGGATTAACTTTTGGGTTAATGTGAAAAGGTAGAGTACTAAAGGTTGCACCGACCATACTTGTAGCTAAGTTAGGCATGTTAGATGAAGGAGGATTGGAGGAAGTCATGAATTGGCTTGCCCTAAGTATTATAGAGACGTTGTGCTTGAAAGTAGTCCCAAAAAATGGGCCATCATAAGAGCATGGATTGCCTCTTGGGATTTTTCCAAGTGTTTGGGATGGTATTGGAGGAATACTTGCATTTCAAGAGCGTACTCACTATAGTATTCCACTTCACTCTCAGAATCAGATTCTTCATAGGGTAGCCTTCTAGCCCTATATCTTGTGTTGACACTAGATTCGGATTAACATGGTTGTTTTTAATCATAGCCATATTGTAATCATTGGAAGGATGTTCTTGAGGGGAAGCAAAATGGTAGGTAACAAATTTTGAGATATTTTGCTAGTGTCAACCATGGACATAGCATTAGGATTGTTTGTATTCATGGAAACCACCAAAGTCTTGATCGTCGTCATTTTGGTTGGTGTTAAGAAATTCCATTGTAGGAATGGAGTGATAACCTTTAGGGATGTTAAAGGAAAGGAAATTTGGCAAATAGTGTATGTTCGACAAATTGGGAGAGCTAAGAAGCTAGGAAAAAGAAAATTTGGCAAGCAAAAAATGCTTTAACAAATTGACGATACTAAGAATTTTGAAAATAAAAAATGTGAAAATGACCCAACATATTGGCGGGGTAAGATTCACATCAAGTTCACTAGAATATATGTAAGATGAATACAGTCAACGATATAAATATCCTCAAATATAGAAAAAGGGAAAGACCATACTAGATCTGACATACATATAAAATGATGTGTCGCAAAACATGACGCTGTAAGCAAACGTTGTTTGTAATAAGGATATCAACAATATAATTAGGAATTCTATATAAAGAATTGACAAACAAAGACTCACCTGGATCAGAGATATAATCTAAGCATGGAAGACAATAACATACCATTTAGTATATTTTCTAAATTTTATTTTGAAGTCATGTAGATAGCTGCTCTGGATCCCCCGCGCGCGCGACCTCAAAATTTGAAGCCGGTAGCCGTGGAATCGGAGGCAGGCGTGGATACGGTTAACGCTACGGGAGGGTCGCCCTCTGTGTGTGGGGGAAGGGTTCAGATCGCCCCTATTACGATTTCTTCAGCGGATGGGGGCTCTATCCCAGCAACGCGTTTTGCTAAAGGTTTTGTTCATGGTTCAGGCCTAGGCTGCAGGGGATGAACTTTTGTTGATGTGGCTGCTTTCGAAGCCGGATTACATGATGCTCTTCCTCATGCATCATCTGGGTTTTCTCATGTTTCACCTGTAAGTGCTATAAAACCTGTTAGGTTAACTCTAGATCTTGAAACAGTGGACGAAATCTTCGAACTGGTAGAAGATCTATCTTCTCAAGCTGCTATTTTTCGTTTCCGTGGCTTTTGGCCCTCTCTCGCAGATCTACATGGCTGGATCTCCAGGACCTGGTTGCCACTTATTGAAGAAAATGTCGAAATCTTCCCATGCGTTAAAGGTTTCTTTATAGCTTTCTTCCAAAGCTCCGAGGACAGGAGGATAATCTTGTGCAACAATAAATTTTTATGGCAGGGCAAATATCCTCTCATGGCCAAACGGTGGCATATGGATTTTAATCCTCTTACGGAAACCTTTAACAAGATCCCTATTTGGGTTCGGCTCCCTAATCTACCAATACATCTTTGGCATGAATCGGTTTTTAAAACCATCGGAAATGCTATAGGAGATTTTTTATTTGTGGATGAAAATACTTCAGAGTGTTACCATTCGACCTGCGCACGCTTAATGGTTGAAGTGGATGTTTCTAAGGGCCTTCTTGAGGAGATTTGTCTGGATTCTCCAAGGGGTACTTGGACACAAATGTTGGATTTTGAGGGCTTACCTTTTCGATGCAGAAAGTGCCACCTGACGAGTCATATTGCTGCTCGTTGTACGGCTGGGAAATCAAAATCCAGACGAACACCTTCTTGGTGGTCTGAGGTTTCATCCGAACATTACTTAGCTAAACAACCCGTAGAAGCTCCGGCTGATCCCGTGAATGAAGGTAGTATCCATTCCAAGCCGTTGGTTGAGGAGGATTCGCTGGGGAAAGATTCTATTGAAGGTCCTATGGTGACCGGGATTAGTGATCTTTCTGAGCCAGTTGTTGAGGAGGCTTTGGTCTCTTCCCCTGTTTTGGAGGAACTTCCTAGGAGCCAGTCTTTCGTTGGTTTTCATAAGGATTCTGCTGAGGCATCTATGTCCCCTGGGATTCATGGATCATTGTCTTCTGAGGCATGGATTGCTGAGGCAGCTAAGGTAGAGGATGGATGGACAGCAGTTAAGAGGAAGAAGTCTAAGCCTTTGGTCCCCCCTCTAGATATGAATATTCGATAGTGTAAAAAATAATAATAATAATAAAATCTCATTTGTATGGGAGGTTTTGTAGGATGCTGATCCTGTCTGTTGGCGTTCCGTTTCGTGTATTGTCAACTGTTACATCTGGTCTTTTTTGCTGTTTTCTGGTTCCTGTTTACCCTGGTTTTATTTTTTCTGGTTCCAGGTTTCTTTTTAGAAACCTGGTTGTGCTTAAGGTTTATCTCTCTTTTGATGTAAAGGATTTCGGGGCCCCTTCAAAACCTGCTTTTACCTTAATCTAAAACATACTAGTATAACGCATGCAAACACACATATATCCACCAATATTTTTTTTTTAAAAGTACAAGGGTAGAGATACTTACCTTAGGTTGATTTGTCGATAGAGATACTTACCTCGGGTTGACTTGTCAACATATCAATCTCCCCCTTACCTCAAGTGGCACTTTATGAGAGATGTAAGTGAAACTCAAGGCATAATAAAGAAGACCTAAGTTCCTTAGTTGTGGACTCCAAAGATTAAATGTACCTTGCTAGTTCAGCGTCTCAATTTAAGACCTTCAAAGACATTGTGCAAACTAGCCTTCCACAAGTGTAATCTCCTAAACCACAATTCCCCTTCTTACTAAGGTGGATTTTGCATGCACGAGCAAAGCAAATTGAAAGTTTTTCTTATGAAAAATGACAATCGAGAAGCCTATGTATATAGATCCAAATCCTAAAAGACACCTATCAAACTTGGTCAATGGCATTGGCTTGGCCAAAGCAGTAATAAGATTATTTGTAGACACAATATTGCATTGGCTTGACCCAAGCAGTAATAAGATTATTTGCAAATAGGAAAAGGAAAAGTGCTTGCAAATATAATACTACTTCGGCTCCTATTTGCTTGCAAATATAATACTACTTTGGCTTGGCCAATGTGGTTAGTCAACCGAGGGAACATTACAAAACTACTTCGTTCAGGCCAAAGTAGTAAGATAAAATTGCCTAAACAAGAAGAAGAGGAAAGAGGGAGAGCAAGAACAAACAGAGCCTAGACTAAGCAAGTGATAATGGATGATGGCATGAATAATAGATAATCATCAGGGGGATCTCTCACAAAATCACCACGATTGTGTGTAAGTGAAAAATATAAAGTGTATACACTGATTTCCAATGCCTAAAATCAAGAAGAGTAAGAAGTGGGGGAACAAGCAAGGTTAGCTAAGGGGAAAGAGAGAACACACTGCTAGGACCGTACAATACAGTCCAAATAGGGGGGTGGAGGTACAAAGTGATGGGGTAGAAGTTGCTTTGGGGATGTGCAAAGAGCCAAGCTTCGGAAGTCAGCCCAAGTATCATTATTGCTCAAATTAGCTCTGCGTAAACAAATGTGCAAAACTAACATAAATTGACATTAAAAAAGTGATTAGGGCCATTTTAGGATGTTACGGTTCATAGAAAACCATACCAAAATATCATGAACTTTTCATCATGCACTGTTAAATGTGTTGTCAATGAAATGTTCTAGCACATGTCGAGCAATATGTTTTTTAAATGTTGAAATTGCACCAAGAGAACTTTCGTAGTCATGTAACGATTCTATCTTCACAAGTTTTAATTTTTTCATCGAGACAAAAATTATTGTCTAATGTCTCAACTCTCAACTCTAGGTCGAAAAACTTCCTTCTACGTAGGAGTAAAGAAATTGCCACCACTCAAAAATAGATAAAATGCATTAATGTGTGGCCTTGAGATGGATTTTTAAAAAAAGCATGATAGTCTCAATATGGGAGCAGGTTAAAAATTAGCATATTTTGTAGCAACGCTTAAACTAGAATAGTTGGAAAAAGTAAGCTAATTTAGTGCTCTTGTAATAATGAGTTTCATACATTGGGGGTGCTAGTTAGGAGGTCATGTTCAGCATCTAAAATGTTTAGAATCTGTTTTTCTCTTTGATGGTTCATTTATGCAGGGGTTCTTGTGGTATTTGGCAATTATTTCATAGGTTGTGGGTGTTCTTTACCTTTGATGATTCATGCGACACTCCTTGAATTATCCCTTAAATCTTAGCAGAAACTACTTCAAGAAATTGCTTTCTAGGATTTTATAATTTCCAGGTTTTTGATTGTTTATCTAGAGACAATTCTTTAAGGAAGAAAATAATGTTATACTGGGGGCCACCCACACATTGGCAGCTAGAGGATTTTTTAAATAAAAGTTCAGTTGCATTATAATAAAAATATAAAATACATTTCACTTAAATTCAAGTTATAGGACATTAAATTATTTTAAACATCGTTGGAGTAATGGCTATTACAAAACATCTGTCGCTAAACTTGGAGAAAAACAACAAAAGCATTGGTTAATGAGATCCCTTCCTTGAAAACTGCTAGAACTATCGAAAGATCTAAAATCTGCACACCCTGCATGTGGATTGTTGGATGAGCCAATGAAGTGACCAAGGGCTTATTCACACTCCATGCCTACCCAGATTTGATCTGCTCCTTCTAAACCTCCAATTTCTCACCTTGTTAGAAACCACTTATTTTGAGTTCCTGGTGGATTTTCTTCTTTTATTTGCTAAGCTTTATGGCAGAAATATGAAGGTATCCACTTTTTGGTGATTCTTATTCTACCTTTGGTGAACCTCGTATTCTTCTTTTGTTTGCTTAGCTTTTTATCAAAAATATGAAGGTTTTTGGGTGGGTCTTGTTCTTACCTTTGGTGGCCCTGGATCTGTGCATTGGTTTTGATGATCCTACTAATGATGTGAAAAGCACGTGATTTGTTGTGGGTTTTCACAGATTCCCTGATTTTTATCTTCCTCCAATGTTTATGTTGCAAGTTGACTTTGAATGGCTTCAACTCCCATTTGCTGGTCTATGGTAATGTCTTCCACGTTTGTATACTCTTGTAAACCTAAGGCACAGAAAGGATTTGTTATTTCTAGCTGATCCTTTTCCTGAAATAAGGTTTCCCATTACATGGATAAGCTCTTCAAAATTTTGGCTTCATCCATGGTGGTTTTCCCTGTATTTCTCATTGGGTGATCTCCTGTTGGGGTGTCCTATCTTATCTGTTGTTTTTCTTGGGAATCAGGTTTCTTTGATCTCTTTGTGGGGTCTCTCTCTTAAGCCCATTGTTCTTTTGTTTCCTGGCCTTGCTGTGTCGAGCAAACCCTTGCCAAATGGCCATGCTCATGGCATATTCCGCATCTAAATAGGACATTCTCATAATCTACTGATTGTCCCCGTTTGACCCACTTTCAGCAATATTCAATCAGGGAGTTTCCCAAATGCACACTCCACAAATCCGGATTAGTTGAGCACCCCTTGTTGTCTAGTGAATTCAGAGGCTGTGATGTATCCACCCATATGGTGTTCAGTATTCTTTGTAAAGAGGATTGCTGCAAGTATTCACTGGGTAACAATGGAATCTCGCCCATTTGGGGACCATGCTGGGTAGATCCTCTGTAATGTTGAAAGCAGGAGACCAGAGCTTCATGAAAAGGGAAGACTTTACAAAGTATGGTTCCCCTTGAAAAGCCTGGTCATGAAATAAGCTTTAGGCATATCATTAGAATGGCCATTGATCCAACGGGCTTCTGCTTTTCCTAAATCCATGTACACAGAGCTTGTGAGCCCAAACACGGGACCATGAGATGGAAAACAGTATGCGTCTGCTTAAGAAAAAAGCCTTGATTCATCCTCAGATAGCAACCATTCTCCTTTTTCATGGGAAAGTTGGACCCGACGAGGTTATCTGGGCGAGCTGGTGCATAAAGTCCTTTCCATATATCCGATTTGATTCTTGGGATACTGCACATCTGAAATTTGGTGATTTGGGGCACATTGAGGAGGCCATGTCCTTCTCTAGGGGCACCAAGTTTCCTACCAGCACTTATTAAAATTGTAGTTGATGACTCATACATTCAAACCCTTTGCTGGTAATCAAAATTTTGCCTTCACAACCTCCCACTTTGAAAATGTTTTACCCACACAATTACTGACCACCCTAAAGAAACCTTGAACATAAGTAGAAAGTGTAAGCCCCATATGAAAAGATAAGGGAAAGGGCACTATGTAGAACAAAAGGATCTTCTAAGTACACGCCTTTATCATGAGTGACAGGATCTTTTCCTCTTCAAAAGATTGACCATCAAATATAACATCCATAATGAGGAAATATTTTTTGCAAAATTCTAAACCAGGCAGTTGTCTACTTAGAAGTATAGATTTAAAAACTCAAGCATCAAATTCAGATTGCTGAATTAGTTTTAATGTTGGACATATTTGCGTTTACAAGATTGAAGAAATGAACTATACAGACTTCATGTACACATAATTTCATATAAGTTAATTGTAAGAAAAGTAATACCCACAAAAAGTGACTGCTTGTCCCTGTTATCAGTATTTTAAAATTACAGTATTAAAAAGAAATGAATAATAATGCATGGTTGTTGCTGTGGGGGTCAAACTGTTTATGAACAAATATAGGCAATATACCATGTTCTTACATCAATATACAATAAGAAATAAATATCAAGTGAAACAAATTTATACAGATGCCAACCTCAATACAGAACCAGATCAGTACAACACCAAACATCAATCACTGCTGTCTGGTAGTCATTTACCATGTTCTCACCATCTTAGGAGTCCATACACGCCAAGAAGGGCGACCATTTTCTCTACTCCTAAGATTGATCATGTCTCTTAACAGTAGCATTCGCCGCTTTGCATTGACTGTTTCTTTTGCAGGCTCAGTCTCAGTTAAAATCTCAGTGCTGCTTTCAACAGTTTGGCAATCAAATGTATATTGAGGGCCTTTTGCTTCTACAGCTTCCATAATCTGCTTTAATGTCTCCACCACTTCACTCATTTTAGGGCGATTTTTCGGATGCTTTACTAAACAGCTATTGGCTAGAGAAGCCAGTCTCTGAGCTGATTTAAGAGGATATTGTCCCTCAAGTCTTGGGTCCATTACCAAGCGCAACTTTTTGCTGTCTGATACATATGGTCTTACCCATTCCAAAAGCTTTTGTTCACTTTTCGGCCGGTTTCTATCCATAGATCTCCTTCCTGTTATTAATTCATACAGCACTACTCCAAAACTCCAAACATCACTCTTGGATGTTAGATGTCCAGTTTGAACATATTCAGGAGCTGCATATCCGACAGTGCCTACAACCTGATAAGGCAGCAAACAAACTAACAACTTAAAGAGATCAAATTCCACTCCTATCTTTTATTTCTAGTTCTTGATTTTTCTAAAACTGTACACTATCAGATGACAAATAACTTTTCCCTCAATGCTATACAATGATATGCAAGCTACTAATTTTAGTCAACAAAGTCGATTTGTGGCTTAGAGATTACATTTTTCCAGATAAGATAGATGGGCATTAAAGGAACTGTCAACTGAGCTAAGCACAGAAACATTGCAAAGCAATTTGAGACAGATCATAAGAAAAACCTTGAACAGGGAACTGGAAGGAATACCTACAAAATAAAACAATGAAATTTTCGTACAAAATGCTGTAAAATATACTGAAACAAATTGAGCACTACACAAGAACTGGATAAGTGTACTTCAAAGATAGATATCACCAAAGCACGCTACTTACAGGTAAACTGCAGACTCAGGGGAATGCCTGAAATTTGAATTTAATGCTAAGTCAATTGCTCTATATAATCCTAGCAATTCATAGTCTTGAAACTCATAGGACAAGAAACCTGGGTATTAAATAGAATGCAGAGGACTGGTGAATTGCTATCCGACCCAATCTCTCTAACACCGTAGAAACTTTAAAAACAGATTTCTCAAGCAGACTTTAATTCAAATAGGCATCAATGCTTTTCACAATCAATGTAGAATATCATGCAGTCGAATGCATTGGGAAATGAACTACGAAAGAATCTCTTTACTGGGAAATGAACTACGAAAGAATCTCTTTGCAAAAGTGTGTCAATGACTAAAACTTTCAGTTCGACATGTATGTTTTAACTGTGTACCAAGTAATTTCTTCTCAAATCCTCTTCCTGCAAATCTCAACACTCAACTAAAATAGTAGTTCAAACTACATACAATAAATTGAAAAAAAAGATCTCCAATTAAATTCAGACATGAAATGTTAGGAATATCATCCAAATGAATTTCTTTCAGTTCCTTGATAATGATTGAAAACAAAGGTGTCACGATTATGAGACTGAACGACTTCCTCAATCTCATCCATGATATTTGGCTTACTACGTGACTTTTACCTTAGTTCATTCTAAGCTATTGTCTCTTGAAATGAATTTATACATAAGCCTTGCAATTGTTTTTACAGGCTAGCAAACAGCCCATTGCCATATCATCCAATCTTCCCTGCTAAAAATAAATGGGCCATCATTGTATGAAGAAAATAACAGTCCAACTACATATGATCCTAGTTGGGCCATGAGGTTGCTGCCTTTGTTTCAGTAACAGATATGTTGTCAAATTGGTCCTTGGCCCTTTGTCCTTGGAATGGTACAATGCATATCACTAATCTGGAAATTGCTAGTATGACAAGATGTTAGCAAATGTATATAACTAATCTGGAGATTGCTAATATGGTCCAATTATGATGGTTAAAATTTTAAGCATTATCTGAAATGGATTGATTATAAATATAAAGCATGAAAGCCCATATTCCCTTACTACCATTTGCAGCACTTCGTTTTCTTAGATGAATTTCTTAAATCTCATGTGACATTTCTTGGACTTAGAGACAACTACCATACAATGAAAGTGCACTTCTGAATCTCCACTACTGCACAATTGCACACAGCACACATGCCATGGGTAGCCAACCAGGAGTATTAAGTTTGTAGATATCTTCTTATTGCAAGAACCTGCAAACACGTATCTGACTTTGGATGTGCATAATGGAGAGATCCTGCGAGATGTTATCCTTAAAAGTAATATTTCCAAAGATTTTTGTTATTAGGTCCTGCTGAAACTAATGGTGTAGGCATGACCTGGATTGCTATCTCAATATTAGATAGGTGATCTGAAATATCTATTCATAGACCCAAATGACAACCCTCAAAGTACAATGCAAACCTGCTCATGACATCTTAAACACCAAGGAAGATATCAGACACAACGGTATAAAAGTTCTGCATTCTTCTTAACATTCCTGGCTATAGAGGTCGGAAAATTACATGAAATGATGATTTGTTCATCCTTTGCAGAAAGCATCTCTCTCTTTTGTTGCCTTTCACAAAGGACATCATAAATCCACATTCAACAATTTCTGGAAATCACGGTCTCCCTCCATCCTTGACAGACTGCTGGAGCAATTGAAGAGCATGTGATAACTGGGAGTGGTTTTTTTTTTTTTTTTTTTGGTATAAATCATTCTCAATATGCCACAGGCAGAACAAGACGATAAGAAAAAAATATGTTTGCTATAGCAACTCCAAATGGCAATTTAATCATATCCCAACAATAGCCGATGTTGATTTCTAATCCCAAAGAACAAATTATAAAACATCATGTCTGAAAAAGGCACCGTCAATTCAATTCAAGAATGTCAAGTTATTGATAACAAGTGCATATATCATGGGAAATAGTCAAATATGCATGCTGCTGTGGTCATTATACAGTTACTAGTTTAATGTTTTATTTATTTTGTGAAAAAAGTAATCTAAATAAGATGAAACTATGAATATTCAAATTCTACAAAATAGGACATTAATGATACAAATCTGAATGTCAAAGAGATACATTGATATTGCACTTAGTATATTTAGAATTGACAAAGCAAGAGTGGAAAAGATGCACTTAGCTAATTTCTGATTTATATTGCTCCATGTACTCGCCAATCCCTAAAAATGATGTATGTCTGCTCTGTAACTGCTCAGATCTGGAAACAAGAGCTAAAACCCTGTGCGGATGCTGCTGGCTAAGCTCTAAACCCTATGGCGACCAATACTATCCACACCCTTCAGGTGTTGTCCCAATTGACTGTGCAACTCTATGCCATGTCAGACCTCTGCACTTGCACTTATAGATATCTTATGTGTTTGCGCTTGCCCTCAGTGCAGTGCGTTGATCCTTGTTTTGCTTCTCCTTGCTTTGAAACCTTAGTTGCATTTTCAACACAAGATGACTTGGGAAAAGGGGTTAGAAAGATGGCTTGAATAGCCCCAACCACTCCCCGCTAAGTCACTGAGCATTGTCTTCGTTCTAATACTCCAAAGAGGGCTCAAACCACCCGTAGTTCTCCCATCTAGGTGTGTGTGTGCACCATTATGATCATGCTAGAATACAATGCAATACTTGGCTTTCGACACTTGTCACCATGCAACTTTGACCTATGTTTGTATTCAAACTTGGCTTTAGGGCTGCTCCTTTGAGTGGTTTTAAGATGTGTATGCCTTTGTAATAATGTCTCAAGAGAGTGCAAATGGATTTCTCAATGTAATAGGCAAGTAGTGAGTTAGTGAGTATGACCTTAGGCTTGATTTATATTTTTAGTTTAGTCTTTGATATTTCCTGCTATCATTGACCCATGAAACGTGTCTAGGCCGACCTAATGGAGACATCCAATTTTGAAAAATAGCTGTTGAGGTTTCTTGGATACTACTTGCAGAGGTAGCACCTGCAGCAAACTACAACTATCCAACTGTTGTCATTACTATCTTGGGGATGAAAATCAGTGATTTGGGATATGGTGACAGTTTGAATAGGATTATGGAGTGTTCTTGCATAGACTAGAGTGATCCTAAAGATGTGCACTGATAAATTGGGTTAGCCAAGACAATAGGTGGGTAGACAGATAGGGGAAAGGGTGCACAAGAGTCAAATGTGCACGCAAAATTACAAGTATGTCAAACTCTACCTAAATGTTGCCAAATGTCTAATTTCAAATTTAGGTGTCTACAATTAAATGAACTCCTACACTAGCCAACTAATAAGCCCCTTGGTTGGTCGACCTCTTCACAACATACTTCATGAAATGCAATCTCATAGTCATCATCTCATAGGCAATAATTTGCAAATGGCAGTTACCATGGTAGGTGAAAAGCAAGACTGAACAGCCTTATAATCACATGGAAACACCTTTTACAATAATATGTTGGATTCCAATTTCAAGCGCAACTTTTACACCCATTATTACAACCACCATCCTGCTACATTGTTAATCATATTTCCAAGGTTAGCTACATAGTCCAAGATTGCTCTACCTTTAATGCCACACACCATCTTCACTGCTGTTGCCAAGGTTAAACTTCAAGGCACTACCAAAGCCAAGCTTGGAAAATAGTGAGTATGCAAAATCTAGATAAACAGGTGAATTAATCGATACTTTTCCAATACTGCACTCCAGGATTAGTTTGTGATCTCATCAAGTTGGCGCTGCTTACCTTGAAAATTTCTCAAATTTCATTCTAACCTAAAGATTTATCAAACAATATGGAGGAAGGTCCCCTCCATGTTTCACCTGAAAATTTAGCAATGCTCCAATCTGCTTCTCTCTTTCAGCTTACCTCCCTTCATCCCCGCCCCTCTCACAAGTCTACTCCTCTCCCAAGTAAAAAGTTCACATCTTCTTCTTCCCCTGGAGGTAGCCACGGCCTCCTCCACCCCGAACACAGGCTCTTTAAAGGATGCAATCACAAATGATCAAGATCAGATCTCAAGAGATGATCTGTTAAGTTTCCTCCATTAGCATGCTCAAAAAATAGTCATCATACCCACCTTCCCTTCAAGAATGCCAAATGGTTGTTTTCAGAAAATGGACAACCCTCCCAAGATTCATTTGCCATCTCGAGAAAATGGAGCGGTGATTCTGGTATATCAAACAAAGGGATATGATTTGCCACTTCATGGGGGCATACCCATGCCGTAAGCCCCTGAAAGCTTTGGATCCACAAAAGCTGGAGACCTCTGTATCTATAGATGTAATCATGCTGCCAAAAGGGTATTTTATGGCAATATTTGCATCTAGGGAAGAGGATAGTTTGGTCTTCCAAGGAGGCCCATGGGTTTAAAATAAATCCAGTCTATTCATAAACCATGGTTTCATGCCTTTAATCCCTCAGAAGTTCTGCTCATAATCGTCCTTGTATCAGCTCGTCTCCCTTTACTCCCAAGTGAGTTTTGGGATGATTTCTCTGTGTCTCATAGGAGCAACAGAAGAATTCGTAGCTGCTTCAGAACTTAACTACACCCATATTTGTGTTAATGTGAACCTTGAAAAACCTCTACCAGCCAGAATTTTCTTGGAACCGAGGGGCATTCAATGAGAGCAGTCCATTGATCATGAGAATATATCCCTTTCTGCTGTCAAATTTTTTGTGCCATGGACATCCAAAAGAGCAAAGAATCCTCAACCAAACACAGAAGCTGACGAAGGCAACAACGGGGAAGTAATTTTTCCTGGAACATACCAATTTCAAGAGCAGCCCATAATGAAGTCCCACTTAATACACTCCATCGGCAAAATCAAGACATGGCTGTCAGAGAAATCCTATGCATTGAAAAGAAAACTCTCAAAAAACACCCAAGGCAATATTCCCCTCAAATGCCTTTCCTAATATCAGTGACAATCAACCCACGAGACAGATCTGGGAATCGGGCTATCTCTAACAAATCAGAAAATCAGCATGCCCAATTTTATGGCCAATCCTCATCTCAAATGCGTGAGGAAATCGATCCTCCCACTGGACCCTGCAAGGCCACAACACTTGGCAATAGTAACTTTTGCATGTTTTTTATGCCAGTTCTGGCTCTACAGGATTTAGCTCGGTTAGAGGCAAATCAAAGGACCATAGCAAAACAGATACCAAAGGCTCCTCGGAAGAAGCACATATCTGCTTCTCCAGATCCCCCTAGTGCACTTAAAGTCTTAAAACAATGGAAAGGGAAACCTCTAATACTCCTGGCCAGATTAGTGATTGCTCCGACTCACCTACTCTCAAACAAGTCTTGAAGCATACCTCTTTCTCAGTCATAAGATGAAGATAAAAGATTGGTACTGTGGGGGTCTTGGAATTGAAAACACAAAAAGGTTTCTTTGAGATCTTATGAGAACGTCAAAGGTTGGCCTGGTTTTACTTCAAAAAACTAGACTATTGTTTGCAGAATGGGGCAAGGATGCTTTCCTCCACTTCGAGATTATATCAAGGACAAATGAAGTTTCTATTCTCTGATCCCTGGCCAGGTGTGTCCTTAAATCTGCAATTAGTTGCTCTTGAGGTCTTACCATTGTGTTTCATTCAACCAAATTTAATATCAAGCTTACAGTTGGGTCCATATACATACTCCTTTATGGGAATTATAAGGAGCAGTTCATAGCAGAATCATACCAGTGGGTTGCTGCTAAAAGGCATAATTTTAAAATTCTCAGGGATACTTTCAATCCTGTATGGTCTTACTAATGAAAAAAGGGAATCTGCCATAAATCCCAGAACAACCAATTATTTCAATATGTTTATAGAGGATTACAGGCTGAATGATGTGGAAACCTAAACAATGTTTTTCTTTCAAGGTGTAACCAGAGAAAGGTTAAAAGGTACATTACAGACAAGCTAGATCAGTTCCTGCTATCCAACAGTTGGATCCAAGGTGTGTTAAGACCCAGATTCACAATACCATTCTTTCAGATCACTTGCTTATTCAACTTGATATTCAGAGTACAGATCAACCAAGCAAATCTACTTTTCAGATTTGAATATATTTAGCTCACCCATTCCGAGTTACATGAATGCATTCAAAATTTATGGAAGGAGGGAAACTCTTGGTCCCAGTGAGGGTATGGGACACAACTTTAGAAAAATGTCAAAAAACTATTATGTCACTGTTATCACTCCGGAGTGCAACCTGCTTGAAGATGTGCAAAGTACACCTTCTCTCTAGCTGATACAATGGGAACTTCTCAGAGAGTGGGTGTCTCTGCATTGAGAAGAACCCCCAGAGAGGGCTGGTTCCCTTATGATTGTGCAATTAAATTTGAAACTGTGATTTTTGGGGTGAAAAGAGTAAGGAAAAACTTTGAAATAAAATCTAAGGGGGGTGATACACCTGAATTGATTAGATCCTCTGAAGTTACTGAAATCAATGCACACATATAACCAAAATGCAATTTATATTCTATCCCTAAGCAAAAGTGTTTCAGAGGAAGGGTTGAAAACCTCTTCAAATGACCTGCAAAAAGGGTGAGATAGAGAGAGATAAGTGAGGACGCGACTTGCAAAAGGAGAAAAATTCTCTTATATGCTGATGCACAATCAACTACACACTATTCTGCTGTCAAAAATCAGATTCAGAAAAATAAACTCCTTATTGATCACTGGTCCAACTTACAATTTCTTTTTCAAATTT
Organism: Torreya grandis; assembly: GCA_037957365.1. Classification (NCBI taxonomy): domain Eukaryota; kingdom Viridiplantae; phylum Streptophyta; class Pinopsida; order Cupressales; family Taxaceae; genus Torreya; species Torreya grandis. Next base: position 3,020,279 of record JARHVA010000985.1, on the reverse strand, counting down.
ATGGCCCTTCTCTATGGCTCGATTCAGCCAATAAATAAGCTTTGAAAAATAGTCTAAATCAGTCTAAGTGTAGTCCAAAAAAGGGGAAAGGTCAGTCTTGGTTAGTTAACTCAAGACCTCACCTCTTTTACAATGCTTTGAATATACATTAAAATTATTCTCCTTTACAAAAATCTGCATGCTTCTCCAAACTTTGGCATAGAATATAGATAATGGAGCTAAGTTTGGAAAATGATTCTTAAAATAAACAAAACTCTCCAAGAAAACTCCAAACATGCATGACCAAGATGGCGTGGAAGTGGGCAAAGGAACTTAAGTCTGACCAGTGAACTTCTCCTTTGCATGAAATGCTACGCAAAAAGCCAGTAGATGAACTCCTCACGAACTGCTGGAACGTTTGAAACGTTTGGACACATGAGAGAAGCATGTGGCACGGTGAAACAATCAACAGTAGTTTTGACCAGTCCAATAACACGTTTGCATAGAGAAGAATCTATTTTTGACCTTTTCCATTTACAGCTTTTAATTCTTTGTCTTGCTTGCTTGTCTGCCTTATAATCTCGGACTTCTCTATTTATGACTTTTCCGATTGTGTGTGTTCCTTGTTTATCCAGAAAAAAATCTGTGCCTTTCATTGCTCATTCTCTCCGATTTTCCTGTGTATTTCTTCAACAATTTTCCCCTCGATTTTCTACATAGTCAAATCCCTTACAAATTCTTCGGGATTATTTCTTTCGGGTTTATTTGCACAGTCAAAATTTTTGGATCTTTTCCCTATCTTATGCTTTATATCGGGCTTATTTGTCTCGAGATTTACTTAGCAATTTTCCCGTGGATTTATCTTCCGAAAGAATTCTTTCGGACTTTTGTTTATTTCCTTTTCTCCTTCGGCTTTTCCTCGGACTTTTTGATTTCAATTTTCCCGAAGGAATCCTTCAGACAAAAAGTCCGAAGGAATTCCTTCTTTATTTTCTTTCCTTTGCCTTGTTTATAATTTCTTCGGGCTTTTTGAAGGGCACCCGGGCTTTTTGAATGGACCTTCCCGAAGGGCTGTTGCCCTTCGGGCTTTTTGAAAGAGTCCTTTGTAATTTTCCCGCCAAAGAACTGCCCCTTTGAATTTTTTCGGATTTATTGTCAAGCACCTTGGTTTTTGTAAACCCCGCGACAACTTTTCCGAAGGTATTCCTTCGGACCTTTTGTTTCTTTACATTTTCCCGCAATGTATCTTCCCAAAGGGCAGTTGCCCTTCAAGCTTTTTGAAGGAGTCCTTTACCCGCTTGAAATGATCCTTCCAACTATCCCGAAGTATATATTCATGAAGGACAGGTGCCCTTCGGGACTTTTGAAAACGTCCCTTCACTTTTTCCTTCGGACAAAAAGTCCAAAGGCACAACCTGTCTTAGTCTAGTCGCAAAGACTTCCATTTATGAAACGACCCTTTCGAAGGGCAGGTGCCCTTCGGAAATCTTATGACCCCTGTTTCTTAAGAAAAGCCCTTCAGACTTGTGCGATTGGTCCTTCAGATAACCGAGTGACTTTTCCAAACTTTGAAGATGTCATTTTTCTGAAGGGTAGTGTGAACCTTCCCAAAGGGGTACATACCCTTCCGGATACCTGGAATGTACCTTCCCGAAGGGTACCTACCCTTCGACCCTTTGAAAGACCTTTCCCTTTGTAATTTTCTCGGCTTTATTGCAAAGTACCCAGGGTTTTTGTATATCCCTTGAAATCCTCTATCCCTTGACTAGAAAAAACCAGAGAAAATAAACATATGCATGATGGTGCCTTTAACTCTGTGCTTCCAATGAAAGTGAACAAGAGACGTGGCCTTTGAACTTGTTGTAGGTGTCTTTCCCTCGAACGGACTACATGCTCTATATGGTGGCTGTAGGTCTTCACCCAATTTTTCTTAATACCTTTGTTGTGAGTACATTCATGCTTTTAGACCACAGATTGACCAGCTGAAAAGGGGGTTAGACCGTTGTAGGAATGTTTAAAATAATAGGGGTAATAACTTGGCTTTCACAATCCAAATTACTAACAGTCACTTTTATGGGAGCATAACTCCTTTACCATCAATCAGAATTCTAAACTGTTCAATGCATCAGAAAGCTTAGGATGTGTACAACATGCGGAACTCTATTTGGCAAAGTTTGACCTTTGAAAACCATTCATAAATGCCCAAAAAACATATGACAATCTTATTCCAAAAAAAAATGGAAAACATAAATTTTATGTTTGGATGAATTTTATGTTGTAAGAGATTCTCTCAACTCCCAAGGGGTACACTTGTTACATGGATTTCCATGTTCCATGGTGAATCACTTATATTTCTAGTTTTAGATTTTTCATCTCTTGCTCAAAATAATTAATAAAGGAATTGTCATCCGAATGTAAAAATCAGTGAGATGTAGCTTCACATCTCTTCTTAGGGACTCTATTTTCTTGTAAATTACTCTCATTCTAGATCAGTATTTCATTTAAATTAAAGTATTGGTTGTTTTAACTGGGTTCATTTCCTTTGTTTAAGTTCACTGCTTTCATTACATATTAACCTCTACAATATAGTGTGGTCCACTGGATTGCCACTAAGACTTTGGCATAATTCCATCTACCCATAAAGCATAAACCAAAGCTTTGTGCCAACCTATTTGATTCTCCTCGACTATCTTCTCGATTATGCTGGTCAAATTTTTGTTTGAAGATTCTGCCACCCCAATTCCTTGATTATAGTTAGCTGCGTACTGCAAACAAATTTTCTTTTCCAGAATGAACTTAGGTTGCATGAGGGATTTAAATGCAAGAGAATTTTCTACGACCAAGACAAAAGGTGTACCAATCCTTGTAATAATTTGTTCTTCCATAAATTAGATGACCACTTAGAATGGCCCAAATATTACAAAATGCGAAAATCTAGAAGATTATGAAAACTACAGAAAGCTCAAATGTTGTGTTTTGACAAGTTTCATGTCATGACAAATCCTCTCAACCATAGTTTGCGTACTAGGACTCGACTCGGACTTGGTAGTCCGAAAAAAATTCGACTCGGCAAATACTTGGCAACTTATAAAATACTTAAATTTCTTAAAAAACATAAATTTTATACAAATTATAGTTACAAAATGTATCAAATGAATATGTAAAACATTGGGTTAGTGTTTTCTATTAGATTTAAATACAAATAGAGTACAAAATCACAGCATCATTTCTTTTAGCATTTCTTTTATTCTTTTGTGTTGATATGTATCTTGCCCAAAGAACCATCCCACGTTACACTATTGTGGCATGAGATGAGATTTGGGTGGGGCATATGTATACACCAATATTTTTTAGCTTTATCATTCACTGACGCTCTCTCTTGCATGGGCTCACCGGCACATCAAATCTCTTTAAGTGCACGTCTTAAAGGGTGCACCATGCCACCAAGAATGGGGGGGATCAGCTCATGGCACTTTGTGAGAGATGTTCTCATACTATTCTATCATTACCTACATCCATTCATGCAACCTTCATACCTCCCATGATATCTCCCTGAAATCTTGAAAACCTGAAATATGGCTAAGTCTGAAATCTTGAAACCTTGAAATCTGACTAAGTCTGAAATATGATGGGATCCTCCAACACCTAGAATTTGCATTATAGTTCCTAGATGTCCGAAACCAATCTCAAAAATCCTGAAATTATATATATATAAGATAACTTAAAAGTATAAGAAACTAACTTGTACTTAAATGTTTATTTTATACATAAATTGTCTGATTCAACATTTTTTCCACATTTGGACTCAATCTAATACTCGCCAGTATAAGTGAAAAATACTCGCTGGTGGAAAAAATTGGTGAGTACTAGCATACTTGCCAAGTATGTAAACTATGCTTTCAACTTCCCATGGCAACAACTGTCACATGCATTTTCAAATTCTTGGAAGAAATACCTTGGTTTCTATTTTTAGACTCTAAAATATTAGATTCTCCGCTCCATTTCCCCTTGCTTCATTTTCGGCTGCATTTGGCAGGAATGAAACAAGAGAATTTTTTATGCATCTCACTCTTCCATTAAAGAGGTCCTCAAAAAAACCAACTCCAATAGATGAATGACTACAGTCACCTATGCCAAACATATTTCCATTCACCAAAAGCCAAGAATATATTTCAAATAACAATATCCCACTTTCAACATAACTTCCCAGACAAGTTGGTCCATTCTAGTCTTACTGTATGCAAAAATCAAGTCCAATGGAGCATGTGCAGGGAACCCAAGTTTGCTAGCATAGGCAGAATAATAAGCAGTGACTTGTCATACAGTCAGTGTCTGCCAAAAATATTTGGCACTAAAACCAATAATTTTGCAGAAGCCAGAGCCCTTCTTCAAGGGAACATATTACTAAGGATTTGGGCCACACATACATTCATGTTGAAGATGATTCCCAACATAGTCTAGGCTTAGATTTGAATTATAATTGGGATTGTTCCATATTTAAAGTCACTATTCCTCTCCCACCCTGACACGTGTCCTTCCAAAATATCATTCTCCCCATCTCAAATATACTATTTGGCTTTCAAGAAGTCAACTCTCCCATGTCAAATGCCAACTTAAGTCAATAACAGATCACTTGGATAAAGAAGCCATTTATTATGCTCCCCACCTTTGTAGGCTAAGATCACTCGTGAAGCTCGTCAAGCAATCCCCACCATCTATAACTTTGATTCAAGATAGGGGTCACAGTGCTCAAGCACTTCCTAGCCCTGTGTGCATACCTAATATGATGGTGTATCGATCACCATAGAGATCTACCTATTGAACTATGAAACCAAGGAGCCATTGTTCTCAATGGGGGCTAAGGTTTCTCCTTGTGAACAAGCTTTTCTCTCCAAGGAGTCGGATGCCGACAACTAATCCTCTACTCTAGGAATCCTAGGCAGTGCTGGAAATTATGCTTTATCTTACAAGGCCACATTTTGTAAAAGCCAAGGGTCATTCCAGCTTAGTCAGATGTTATGGTCAATGTATTTTACTTCATTTAAATCGAGCAGATGTTTTTGCTGTTTTTCCATCTTCTTTTTTTCCTAAGGCTGCTATTTTTCACAAATGGTGTCCCAATATGCCTTTGCTGTACTTGATCCCATGTTTTAATATATTGTTTTTTTCTTATTTTGAAATAGAAGACATGGAGAAGGGGCCCAATTATATACTAGCTGTATTAGAATTTGTGAGTGGTGGGAGTGATGCGTGTATTCATTTTTAAGAGTATAGCCAGACTATTTGGGAGTAAGGATAAGTAATTATATGATTATGGTCTTTTGTAACTGATCTACAAAATTTGCACCACAATGTTACATGCCAAGTCCTTTTTTGCAAAGCATCATGCCTTAAAATTTTACCATGCATTGCTAGTAATAAAAACGTGGAGGCCTTTTAGCTAGGCTTTAATGCGTTATATGGTTTTCCAAAGACTACTATGAGTTAGTTTCCCAAATTGTTGAAAAAGCTATGAATAACCTTTCTTGATGGTGTAATCCTCAAAGCCCAAGCCACCATTCCTTGATTGTAGAATAAGCTATGAATAACCTTTCTTGACAGTATAATCCTCAAAACCCAAGCCACCCCATCTTAAAGTATCCTTTGCATGAAAATAAGGCATTGTCATGCCCTCAGCTTTGAAATAAATGCTTTCTTGATATCTCATGACATATGATGCAATTGAATTTATTTCCATTTCCATTCCTTTCATCATAGTCCAAGCATAGTAGGATATTCTTTGGTATGCCAATAATCATTTACCTTGACCCAAACTTTGGACTGGCGTATTCATAAAATAATTACCATTATGTCTAAAGAGTTCAAGCATTCCATTTTTATTCCAATAGTTCCGTAGATCTTAATTGGCTTTCCATCATTAAGCTCCCAAAACAGACTTGTAGCCAAATGTTGCAAATGTTTTTGTTTTTGCTAGAAATTTGTTTTGGCCCCAAGTATACATAGTAGTCTGTTTTGGTTGTAATCATAGTTATGACAATTGGTGAGTCCTTGCCATTCTTAGTCCAAGTCCACATAGGCAAGGAATCACCAAATCATTTGGAAAATCGCCAAGTCCAGTGGCAAGACTTGCCAACTCACAAGTCCTATGCCTAAACTCAATGATTCCGAGTTTTTTCAAAAAATAAAAAGCAGAAGGAAAAAACACAAAAAAATTTAAAAAAAGAACACAAACCTAAACCTAAAATCTACCTTAACACACTCAAACACTTATTCACTCATTCAAACCTTAATTTCATGAGCCCATTCACTATTTCACTTTCCTCATTCTCACACACCATTGTGATTGAGGCATTCTTATTGATTGTTTTTGCTTCAAATGTGTTGATTGTTTGTGTGCAAAGGTTGGATTCAACTTATAGATAAGATGTGATTATAAACATTTGTGTGCATTGGCGGAGCTGATTCAAAGGATTGTTTCTTTTTTAACATTTTCCAAGGTTTCAAGCATCTACAAGACTAAAACTACAAGAGGTAAATGGCATGAACACTTCTCTCTTTTTTCTCTCATTTCTTAACCTTTTTTTCCTCTTCTTCATTTAAAAATTTAAAATAAAATAAATAGATGAAAACCCTAAGCTTTTTACTTTTTCATTTTCTTTTTTCCTTTTTTTCCCTTTTATTATGGACCATGGTTACCATTGTTTTTTCGTTCTTTGTTTTTTCTTGTTCTATATTTAAGATTTGCAAGTTAAAACTTAACCCTCCAATCCTTACTATTGTTTTTGTTTATCTACAATATAGGTCATTTGGTTTTACCGTGATAGGACCAAATAAACCAAAAGATCATACCTAAAAGCATGTCAATGAGGGTATGAAGATTTTGAAAACATTGTGGGGCTATGTTTCTTGGAGGAAGCATTAATCGCCTAGAATATCACCTTCCTTGCTTACCTAGACATGACATTGTAGTATGTATAGCTGTAGAGCCTAAGGTTTTAAGGAAGATAACAGCTCAGTTGAAGAGGGTTCATGAAAAGGAGCAAAGGATGATGCAAAACCAACAAATAGTTGTCGTTTCCACTCCAATGCCTAGATCAAGTTCGAGTAGCACTGGCCGTAAAGAACGTAATTCGAGGAGTTGATTTGTGCCACGTAGTACTCCTGGTTCCCAACCATCACTAGAAAGCACAGGTTGGAACAAGGACAAACATGTAGCCTCAAGAAGCACAGTGGGTGATTTTTGGTTTTTCTGTGGCATTCATTTTCATGTGGCTAGGTAATATTATGTTTTTCTACTTTGCCTTTTGTTCTACATTAAGATATTTTATAAATTTATAATGTTATTTCAATTTTAAAGTATGCTTATTTAATTCTAAAATCTATTTTTTTAATTCTAAAATTTTAATATTTAAATTATAAAATTTATTTTTTTGGCATTTTAGGTCGCCTTATTGACAAGCATTAGTAGATGCTATTGTCATTGTTGGTCAAGGGTTCAAAGCCCCTTTCGTTGATGATTTAAGGAGCCCAATTTTTTAAGATAAGGTGGCTGATGTAAAATCAATCATTGTTGAGCAGTGAGCTATTTGGAGGAAAAGGGGTTACACTATCATGTCGGATGGATAAATTAATAGAAAAAATAGAACATTGTTAAACTTCTTGGTTTCTTCTTCAGGTGGGACTGTCTTATTCAAATCAATTGATGTTTCTGGGAGGATTAAAAATGTTGATTACTTATGTGGCATTTTAAAAGAAAATGTTGTGAAGGTGGGTGAAGAAAATGTGGTGCAAGTAGCCACCAATAATGCACCCCTCAATCTTTTGGACTCCTTGCTCAGCGCACTACATCAATTTAATGTTGGAGGATATTGGGAATATGGATTGGGTCAAGCCAATTGTGGAGCATAGTCATAATATTTGAAAGTACGTCTACAACCATGCTTGGGTCCTCTCTTTAATAAAAAATATCACAGATAACACAGAGCTGGTTCGACATGGTGTAACCCATTTTGCAACCTCCTCTATCAGCTTTCAACCTTTGTAACAATCAAAAGCTTCGTTGAAGCGAATGTTTGTTAGCAACAGATGGAACTAGTCTTTCTACTCACTGTCAGGAATAATGTTGTACACTAGGTGTTTGATGAATCTCACTTTTGGATGTCGGAAAGGGAGATTGTAGATCTAAATCATTTTAAATTTCTTGAATTTTCATTTTGTTTGTTATAAAACGTTATTTTATTTTAATTTTTTGATTTAAGACATTTAAATTATTTTTTTAATATTTGTTATAGGTCATGGAGCCATTGGTTATTATCCTTCTTGTGGTTGATGGAGAAAAGTCCACAATGGGCTATATCTATGAGGGCATGGGCTGAGCCAAAGAGCATATTTAAAAAGTTATGACGTAGTGGAGGCCAAGTATCAACCCATTTGGGATATCATTGACCAAGGGTTGATAAGACAACTCCATATGCTACTTCATACTTGTGCCTACTTTCTAAACCCAGCCTTCCAATTCCTTGAGAGCTTTAAAGTTGACAAAGAGGTTATGAAAGACCTCTACATAGTCATAAAGGCCATGGAGACAAATGTGCAGACAAGGGTGATGATTATATATGAGATTGAGATCTACAAACAAACATTAGGAGATCTCTTTTCTCGAGATATTTGCAAAATGGCCAGGATGATAATTAAGTTAGGTAAACTTTGAGTTTAATCTTTTCCATTAGTTATTGTTTTTTCAGAATTTTGGTATTTTTGTCTAAAACATTTTAATATTTATTGTTACAGATACATGGTGGGAAAAGTTTGCTACTAAGGCACCGAATCTTTAGAGGATTGCCATTCCAATGCTAAGCCAACCATGTATGAACACAATCAGAGTACGTTTAAGCACATACACTCCAATAAATAGCCATAGGTTGTCAATGCAAAGGTTAAATGACCTTGTATATGTGCATTACAACCTGGGTCTCTGCCACATGAAGATTGTAGGGGTTGAGGAAGATTTATCTTCCATTGAGCTGAAGGAGTACAATCCACAATAAGAGTTGATCACAAAGGATGGCAGCCCCGTGTTTACAGAGAAGGACCATGACTAGTTCAATCAAGCTGATCACGAGCAGAGTTTGTAGCATTGGGAGAGGAGGAGCAAGCCCATATATCTGGGGATAAAGATGTTGTGGAGGATGATCTTGTCGATACCTCAAGCACGGGTAGAATGGCTGCAGCTGCTTCCTTGATGTACACAAAACGTCGCATGGTCCAACATGGTCGATCTTGTGCATTGGGTGGAGTGATGCAGGCTCTTTTCAACTTTAATTGTATCATTTATATTATGTTTTTTATTGATGCCATCACCATAAATTTCTAAATTCATATATTGTGTACAAGGAAACAATTTTAGACAAATAAAAAACAACTCTTATTTAATATCAGCTCTCAAGTTTCAAGATTAACTATTCAACTTCAAACATTCAATATCATTTTACTTACGTCTTTGTGTATACATGTGTATGTTAGATGTAATTGACTAGTTTTGAATGTATTTTAAGTGGATTTGATATAGAATGCTTATTAATAGTTTTCTTTCCCTAAAATTTACATTTTCAATGATTATTTTAGATTCGCGAAGTCTGAATCCCAGTCAAAAATAGGCTTGCCGAGATTTTGCCAAGTTTAAGTCTCGTTTTTATTGTTGTAATTGTTTTGGAAGCCAAAATAAGATGAGAAATATTTATTTCCCCGAGTATAACTTAAAAGTATTCAAATTCTTCTATCATGGCCAAAAATCATCTTTGACTGTATCCCAAAAGTTTGAAAGAAATTTATCAGACAACCATTTGGTCTAGGAACTTTACTTTTGGCTAAAAAGAGAAAAAGAAGCTTAAGCTCAACTTCAAGATAAGGATCCATTAAGCTCTCATTTTGAGGACTAATCCTAAGCATGTAAAGAAAAAGTTGTTTTTATGTTGATCCTTGACCAATTGGAGGCTTAATAAATAAAACCCAACAATAATGGCCAATCTCACTCTAAATTGCCTTCTAAGAATAGCCCTGCCGGCCAATTGGAAGAATTAAACGAGTATTTTCATTTATTTATCCCTTTTGCCTACGATAACTAGTGTTACAGACCCTTGAACCACAAAATAATTCAATGAAAAGACAGTCACTGATAGTAAAAAAAACTCATCGGGACCTCAAATTAATAATGCATGTTAGCATGCATAAAACAACTCAACAATAATTCATGGCTACTTCGAGCATCTTGCGTATGATAGTATTACCATCATCATATCAGTTCATTGTTCATCTTGAATCTTGTAGAAATACTGGATAGGGACTGTACATTTTTAAACATCTCTTCCTTGTCTTCCTATCCTCAATCAGCTTTTCATTTCTCCACCTTCGACACAGTTCATCAGCATGTCTTGTCCTTGCACTTATGGAAAGGAAAGATGTTAATCCTCCTAAACTTGAGAGGTCTTCCATATTATCAATTTATGAAGTCTGGCCCAATTTTATACATTTCATCAATGTATTCTCCTCCTCAGTCAATCAACACAAAATCATATTCTGGCCCAGTGTTTCATTCTAAGTCATTTGCAATTTTATGATTTATACGAGAGTATCTTCGTGCATCTATCTCCATCAGGAAGAGGGCACAGTATCTATCCAAACAACAAGGCATGCATTTTCCATGCTTGGGGACACGGAACCTAGAGCATAAGGCTTCTTCCAAAATATTAGCCTTCTGATCAGTATCTCATCTACCTGCATACATTAAATGAAATTACCCTGCAAAAGTGGGGTATCCTTTTGCCTTTATAGGGGCATACTGCAATTTTCATTTCTTGAGTGCATCTTGGAAACTTTTTGTTTTATTGGGCAAATCCCAACTGAAATTGCAGATACGAGCAGCAGAAATATTCTACCTAGCCTTGACAGTGCAATGCCTGGACAGGTAGACAATCACTGTATGCAGAAAAGAAGAAATCTTTTTACAATTCACCCATTTATTCTATTTTTTTAAACTGATAAGAAGAAGATAAGCATCATAAATGGGAAAAAGGCCATATGAGACTAACTCTCAGATTTGTATTCCCTTCTCTCAATATTCTTCTTATCTACTCCCAGCATTAAAATAGAAAATGGGGTGCTAGGGAATAGAGTAAAAAACTGTGCAGTCTTCACGAATTCTTTTTTCTATTTTATCCTATTCTTCATAAAATGGCTGGCTTCATCTACAGGGGCTGTCCTTAATTTATAGGCCATTGCAGAGAAATTACTATAAGAGCACAAAATCTCATAGTTTTCCATGTGAATAAAAACCTAAAGAGAAATTCGCCTAACGAAGAGGAATCTGCTCCCTATCATATTCAGCATCCTTCAATGCTATATAAGCTATTGCTTCAAGAGTCGGACATATAAGAGAGTGGAATCAATCAAACCCAAAAAGATAAGCATGGATTTCCATTTTTATCAAATTATATGTCTATTACGAACTTACTTATGTCGATTACCTTTACTGCTGAGAGTTCTAGGAGGGTACCAGAGGGCTGCCACATTATGTGGATAATCAGCTAATGCAAGGGGTGAGCCAATTGTCTTTGCTAGGGGGTCTGGAAAATTACACAGGCCGTCACCACCAGCTCAAAAAATAACTTACCACAATCTTCCATGTTTCTATTTCTCAATGATCATCACTTCGATGGCATCATCCTCACCTAAGGATTGGAAAAAACATTGAGCAATTGGTCTAGTGGCTCCCTCAGAGAGGTTCAGACCCACTCTTTAAGCTATTTCCTTTTTCTTCCCTCATGAGAGCCCTTGCCCCATCTATGATCAACTTCTGATAAAAGTAGATTTCCCCTGCAGTCGCATACATCATCTTCTCCTTGAAATGTGATCCTCATGAAGCAAATATGTGCCTACAGAATTGGAGAGCATACTGGCACCACTCAAACTTTGTGCATGTCAAAACATTCCTTCTTCAGACTGACTGGCCAGGGTCCAGCATTAAGACTTTCATGAGCTTCCCAATGTCATTAATTTCTACATCATCAAGTTCTTTTGCGACATTCTAGAGCTTATCTACCCACAACCTAATATGTGGATTTCTTATCTCCATGGTCATGTAATCTGAAAAGGATTCCCAAACTACCACCACATTCAACCATCCTGCTCTTTCATGGCTTCACTCAGCATGAGATTGGTTTTCTATCTTCTTTCCTTCCATGGTGGCCTTATATCTTTTTCCTGCAGAGGAAGCCATGCCAGTGCCACACTCACAAGGGTGGGGCATAAAAACAAATTTGTGGCAGAAAAGAAAGAAGAGTGAGTGGGTGCATTTTACACACAGAGAATAATAGCAACGAAGAGTGGTTTTATTATTTTCCAGGGATAGATTACTCAGAGCCATCCTAGTATAAAATTCCTCAATCTACACAAATAAGGGGAATAGCATACAAAGATATCTTCCACAAAGAAAGGGAATAGCCCAAATGGGCCAGAATTACCTTGCAGAGGAGAAATCGATGTGTGGTGCCAAAGCCCCTACATCTTTGCACTACCACCTTCACAGACCACTCTCAAACACTCCACACCACCTCCTTCATTTATAAAATATCCTCCTCTTCACGCCGCCTTCAGAGCATAATGAAAATATAATAGCCCAATAGGGCTATTAATGTGATGATGCCTTCTTCTGAGGCCATACTTGGATGACCTCATCCACCTGCTTCCATATTTAGCGTGGGGATTGTGTTGTGATTCTTTAAGAACCCTATTCCAATTTATCATTGCTTTCTCTCTTACCTTCTTTTCTTCTCCTTTTTCTATTTTTTCCTTCTGTTTTTTTCTAATTATTGTCCTAGGTGAGGGGGAAACCTTCTTCCAAATGGGCTACATCTTGGATTAGAAAGCTTTTGATTCCTCTTGGATAGAGGGGAAGCCAGATTTTTTCAAGGGCTTGAGTGGTCCTTCGCAGTTCTACAGTCTCATTGGCAGCCCAATCAATGACTTGATTTCCTTCTCTTTTAGAATGTCGAAACTCCACACCTTCTATTTTACAGCAAAGGCATTTAGCTTTCTTAACTAGCTCTTCTAATTTCCAAGCTTTAATCGATCCTCCTTTCATTGAATTTATTAGGATTTACAGGCCCCCTTCTATGACCACCCTTCTCTGACATTTTAAGACAACAATATAAATGCCTTTTAGTAGTGCCATTGCCTCTGCAAAGTTATTAGTGTCCCTTCCGATATCTCAAGAGAAAACCAATTTTGGCTGGCTTTTGTGGTCTCAAAAGACTCGACCCCCACATGCAGCACAGGGATTTCCTTTTGCTGCCCAATAGAAGGCTCAAGGATGCCCTTTTGCATTAGTCTGTCATGGGTTAGCACCTTTCTATTTTCTGCTAGCCATAAGCATATATTAGCTTTTGGGATGCCTTCATCATTCCAGATTTCTTTTGCCAGGAATTCCCTATTTGGGGGATGGTCAGATTGAAGTATTCAGACATAGGAAGATCTGACAGTTATTTCCCTAGAAGGGTCTCCTTCCGAAATTAGATTGTCTTAAGCTAATTAGGAGGGAATAGGAGCTTAGGCTATCATTTAATTCTCTAATTTGTGTGCATCCATATCCTCTGTCCATTCCAATTCTTTCCATTGAAATCCTTCAACATCACTAATAAGTTAATCGCTCGCTTTTGGACCCCATTGCAATAGAGTGCAATTCATTATTTCTCGAAGCTCGTCTTCCAAATATGAATCGTTCCTGAAATTAGCTAATATTCCATTTACTACTTGTCATCTTAGAACCAAGAGGATAAATTCCTTGCAGCTTTCGATGATGTTCCAAATGGTCAAACCTCTTGGAAGTGCAGACTGAGTGAAAATTCTAACTGCCTGTTGAGAGTCAAGGTATTTTACATTGAATGATTTGACTCCATAATCTGTCTTTTCCATTGTAAACTCTCCATAGGAGCTTGGCTCCTAGAGCTTTATTCATGTGATCAAGTCTTCGTATTCCCAAACCTCTGCATAATTTAGGGGTGCATATTTTATACCAAGCAATGAGCTTTTTGGTTTTCTCCTCAGTTCCATTCCATAAGATGTTTCTTTGGATTTGCATTAGACCTTCCAACATCTTTCCATGGGCTTTGAATAAGGAGAGCAAATAAGTTGGCACAGCCTGTAGAGAGGTTTGGATGAGCTGTGTTTTTCCAGGTAGGGACACCCATCTCCGCTTCAATGAGGAAAGTTTATTTTGGATTCTATCGATGATTGGCTTCCATGTTTCCTCTGAACATTTTCCCGAGTATAGAGGCAAACCCAAATACTGGTTGGGGTGTTTCCCAACCTCAAACCCTAAGATGTTTTTAACTTTTTCTTACATTTTTTGAGGGAAATTTATAAAAAAAATTATGAATTTTGACTGACAAACTTTCAATCATGTTGCATTTTCATAATTGTTAAATGTTTCCTTCAGACATCTAGCCTCTCTTTCAGATGGTTCAGATGGTTTCCCAGCTGGCATTGTATCCACAAATTGAAGGTGTGAAATATTTTTGACATTTATGGTAATTTGTAACCCTTTCAGTTCTCCACCTATCATTGCTCATCGACTGATCTTCCAAGGGCCTCAATCATTTTACTAAATAGATATGGAGATATGGATCTCCTTGTCTCGGTCTTCTTGAGGACTTGAAGAAGCCAGCTGGTGTTTCATTAACCAGAACTGAGAATGGAGTGAAGATGCAATTCCAAACCCATTGCTTTCAGTCCTTGCTGAAGCCAAATATATAAAGTACCTGGCCAAGGAATTCCCATTTGGCCTTGTCATAGGTTTTGGTCATGTCTAATTTGACCAATGTACCTACCTTTTTACTATGGTTTAGAGAATGGATTGTTTCATGAGTTGTTAGAATTCCATCCAATTTTTCCTTGCCACCACAAACCCACCCTGAGATTCAAAAATTATTGTTTCAATGTGGCCTTTCAATCTGTTGGTCATACTCATCACCACAAATTTCAATACTAAATTGCAAAGGGAAATGGGCCTATACGAGTCAAAGTACAATGCCTCTTCCTTCTTGGGGATGAGTGCAAGGAATGTATTCTACATTCTTCTACTACAATGACATCTTTTGCTACTGTGTTCCAACATTTTTGGAAGAAACATGTTTTGATCTGGATCCTAGGAGGTCCGGGGGAACAACACTCTAAACGAGGATCTAGATGTGTTGTATACGTTTGCGGAAGCTATATTGGATGAGATGCATAATAGAGAAAGTAATAGAATTGGAACAAAAAACTATATTGATTTGTGCATTCTATACATGGCATACTCTTGAGAAAGATCTCAAGACGTATGGTTGTCTACCTTCTAATATTTGTCTACTATTTGATGCTACAAATATATATATATA
This sequence comes from Torreya grandis, assembly GCA_037957365.1. Classification (NCBI taxonomy): domain Eukaryota; kingdom Viridiplantae; phylum Streptophyta; class Pinopsida; order Cupressales; family Taxaceae; genus Torreya; species Torreya grandis. The sequence goes on along the minus strand of JARHVA010000985.1, from coordinate 3,004,869 downwards.
CATAGAATACAACGCAGTGAACCCCAAAGAACTGTTGTCGAAGTTGAATCGCTTGGGCTTCCATGTGTGACACTTCAGCTCTTAATGGTTACTTGGCTTGACTAATAGGTATGCAGTATAGTGACAGATGTTGCGGCATAACACAAGCCTTGGAAGTGCCACATGGCATGATATATCATGGCGCAGCCGTAGAGTGTCCACGTGGCCGATATGCAATCTAGAACAGAGGCTGCTATCTAATGCTACAAATACGTATACAAAGATTATAATGTTGCGAACACCAAAAAACCACTATGGAAGTTGGACCACTTGGGCTTCCATGTGTAAATCTTCAGCTCTTGATGGTTACTTGTCTTGACTGACGAATGTGAGGTATACTGACATGTTGTGGCATAACGCGAGGCCTGGGATTGCCACTTGGCATGGCGCAAAGTGTGCACGTGGCCAACATGTAAATATGGAAGTTTTGCTCAAAGGCTGAGCTACATGGTATGTCTAAAGATGTTGCGCTAATGGCCAATGTTGTGCAAAGGTTGCGAGCCTGGCGTGGATTGGCGCAGTGTTGTGTAGGTTGCGCAGAGTATGCAAGGTTGTGTTGTGTGGAATGTGGAGGTGTGTTGAATTGCAGTGAACTTGATCATCGGAAATTCGGCACAATGCAACACCGCACCAACAAATCCTTTGAAACTTACGCGCTCCGCAACTATCAAGTGGAGTGCAAGATGTGGTCTTTGAAGTCGTGTAGCATGTATCCTAGCATTGCACAAGATGTGCATGATGTTGGGAGCTGGACAGAAATACTCAAAGCAAGGAGGTTGTGCAGCATGTTTGCTGAAACTACATGGGATGCTCATGATGCAAGGGGTTGCACAGAGTTGCACAGGGATGATGCAGTTGTCCACAGATCATGCTTGGAACACATCTGGCCCTGGGGCTTTGTCAGCTCCTAAACTGAATAAAGCCTTCTTCCCTTCTTCCCTTCTTCCATAGTCACTATGTCATTAGCATCTCATTCAGTGATTTCAAGAGGGGATGTTTTCAATAGCTTGTCCTATCTTTTTTTTTAAACATGACTTCTTCCGAGAGGTTCCTGTAGAAATTTACTGCTTCCGTTCAGATTGCTTTCGCTTCTTATATTGTATTTCCTTGTCGAGTGATCAATTCTTCAATTTTCATGCGGTTCCTTCTGACTATTGTTGAGAGGTGAAAAAAAACAGTAGTTTTGTCTCCTCCTTGGAACCACTTTACTTTTTATTTCTTGCTTCTAAAAGGACTCTTCTTTTATAATCTTTGTTGTTGTTCCATTGTGAGGCACTTCTCCAAATCTGCCAACTCTTCATTCCATTCTCATTGAGCAATGGATTTTGGTAGATTTTGGAGTTCTCCCTCGATAGCCTCTTTTTTGTGGAAAATGCTACTGCTTTATTTTATTCCTTTACTCTATTCTTGACTGCCTTGAATTTTTTAGATAGAATGAAGCACTTGGACCCTTAGAATTCAGTTCCCTGCCACTGTTTTAGACTTTCTTTAAAGGATGGATCAGGCATCCATATAAGCTCAAATTTGAAGGGGATTCCTTGAGGTTTTTTGTCACTTCTGGGCCTATGATCAAATCCAGCAAAATGTATGATTTCTGAACAGAACTTGATGCTTTTTGTTAGCCATTCAGAATTCACCAAAAATCAGTCTAGCCTTTCTAGAATCAATTGATCCTCGTGCCTCCTATTATTCCAAGTGAACCCAGGTCCGTAGGGTTCAACGATTGTTAGGGATTCTTTTTGGCAGAAACCATTAAATTCAATCATAGACCGTGAGATTTAAATAGAACCTCCCTTCTTTTATAATATACTTTTAGGATGGTGTTGAAGCCACACCCAAGAAGCCAAGTTACTCAATTTTTGCTTTCTTTGAGCCTACTAGGCTCCTTCCAACATTGATTTTTCTCTTATGATTCCATGGGCCCATATATGTCAAATACAAGAAAGTGTAATGTCAATATTATCTTTTTTACATAAATAGCAATGAAATGGTTGGTTTTGGAGACCAACTTACCTAAGCTCAATTTTGAATTCTGGAGAACAGCTACACCACCCGATGAGCCAATTGAACTCATCGTGAGCCACTCTCAGTTTTAACAAATACTTTTAGCAATAGCTTCAAATTGGTCCTCACTGACTTTAGTTCCCTGCAGCAAGAGTAAGTCAGCCTTCTCCTCAATCAACCACTTCAACGAGCAGCATTTTTTAGAGACATTTAAGCCTTGACATTCCAACTTAGGAGTTTCAAGGCTTCTTGGTGGAAGTTCCCTCCCTTACACCTTCAATAAGGTTCGTGATCTCATGTTGTTGCTCATTCTCTAATTTGTCTGTGCTCTATTTTTTTTTACTTTTTGGCTTTCTTCCTCTCGAGACTGTTGGTCCAAGTTGTTGGTTTGGACTTAACCGGCAGGGAACCCATTATACAGGGTGGATATCTATGGAGATTTCCTTGGTTTTCATCACCGACGATCAAATCCTTCTAAACTGCTTCTGACCTCATCCCCTTTTTGGGGATGGGTATATGTTTTATTTCTCTGCTAAGTCCAACTTGAAACTTTCCAGACATTCTATTTTCCCTCCAAATTCTGGATCTGATTTTTGGTATATAATATTTCCAGTAGAAGATAAGAACAAATTATCTTCTATGATGCCTGATTTTTTTGTGTTGATTTGGATTGAGGGGGCCTTTTAATCTTCTGTTGTTTTTGACCCTGATGGCTCTTGCAGAGAATTCACTTGGGGTTGAAAACAAAATTAATTGAGTAGTATTTGTCACTTGAAGGAAGAACAATGGGGAAACAATTTTGTCTTTTCAAGGTCCAGCATCCTCCAAATACACTAAAGGAAGATGCAGAAATGTATGTCACCTTGTTTTGAGCCCAAGGATCTGGTTTATATATAATTTCAAGTTTATTTGGATTCATAAGCAGGAAATCCTTTTCTTCCATGTTATCACATTCTTCAACTCCTGGTTCCCCATCTTGGATGGTATTTGTTCAGACAACTTGGTGAGAGCCTGTACGCAGGAGTGTTCAGTAAGGTTTGTAGCCTATATAGGCAGAGTGGAAGATCTTGCCAAGTATGCACGAGCGTTCGGTAAGGTTTGTAGCCTATATAGGCAGAGTGGAAGATCTTGCCAAGTATGCAGGAGAGTTCAGTAAGGTTTGTAGCCTATATAGTCATAGTGGAAGATCTTGCCAAATGCAACACATTCGTTGCAAAAGTGACATTTAATTTGTACGCTTGATTAATCGACTAACTGCTCCTTCTCCATCCAAAATAAGAAGTTGAGTTGTTTCAGACTTCAGGTAAGGGCTTCTCAAGTTGCAAATTAACATAGATTTTATCACAAGTCACACTACCCTTGCTAATAGTAGGATCAAATGGCCATGCATATTAACCAAGCACATTCATTACAACTTAAAGGATGCCTCATTACATACTCGTAAGTGTTAAAGCAAATAATCATATCCATATAGGCAACTCAAGGCAACTCTTTGTAGGGTCAGACCCTTCAATCCAGTATTTCATAGTTAAGCCTACCCTGTTCCAAAGCCACGGTCCAATTGGAAATATTTGTCTGACCCTCCAACTAGAAAAATTTACGGTGAAATATCCTTTGGCTCCCAACTTCCAAGATAAAATCAATTTTTCCTTTCAACTTGGAGTTTTTAATCATTCACTCCCTCAAGTCCTTAATTGAAAGCCACTATCTCATAAACCAATATATTCAATATTGATCTTTTGGGATTGTCTCAATGCACTGGTGGCATCCATTTAACTTTCCTCTAGATGGCTATTCATATTGGTACCCTAACCACATAGGTTGGGCCTTTCTTCCATTGGGATTTCCCATCATTTATTTTCAATTTTTTTGTTGTTCTTTTATTTAGTTAGTTATTAATCCTAGGGTCCTTTTACCCTAACACTTTTTATTGTAATTGGATGTTTCCTTGAGTCCCATTAACCAAATTTTGGTCATTCGTGGACATTAATATAATTTCTTTCTTCCTTTCTTCCGGCGGACCCAAACCCTAGCCATCATCCTATTGAATAGATTAAGGAAATTAATTTATTAAACTCCAGATTTAGGCCCATTGTGCAACAGTAAACACTATGCTGAATGTAAAAGATTGGAGGGAGGTGCATCCCTAACCTAACAATATGGCCATGGTGTCATTCAATTCAAATAGCAGTAGCGTTACTTTGATTATTACAAATTGAATTTCCTTATCATAACAGTCCCTGTCACAATCATATAAAGTTTGGTTATGAGTTTGTGCAACACTAAACTAGCAAAAAACAATATCAAAAAAGTTTAAGATATGATTTGCAAACTTGAAAATGGGGAGACCGCTATTTTTTATCATATAGCCATGTGGGAGAACACTATTACCATGGTTTTCTTCACCAATTTACTCATAAAACTATTCATATTTGTTGTCCAATACAATTTTAGCATAGTTCTAGGGTTTGAGTGTTATGCAAAAAAAAAATCTAGAGTTTGGAATGTAACACAGAAGGGCTAGGAATTTTTTAACCAACATGGTGCAAACGAGTGAAGCTAGGGTTATCGGCATGGCAGAGTTCTCAGGGAACAATGGCGACGACATCAGTGACAACAACGGTAATGGCACTGAAGTTGATAAAGTGTTGTTGGGTATGCATTCAAGTCACCTTGTACAGAAGCCAAGCCACCGCTTTGGAAAACGAGGGAAAAATGTCATTCTTTCGTTGGCCAAGGGATCTTTGAATATTGTGCAAGCCCCTTCAACTATTTTAGGAGGATCTTCGGCTGCAGTTTTAGATGTTAACAAGGTTTTAGCAGCCTGTAAAAATATTGATAATCCTTTCCACTATTGTGTCACTTTCTGCAAGGATCAAATTTTTGCTGCTCTAGGCTCTTTTGCTTCTTTGGTTTTGGTCTTCCAGAGCTTTCTGGCTATCAGCTCTCCTTTTGTGCTTGCTTCTACTGTTGGTACTCGTGGCAGTCCCCTTTTGGAGCAGACCCTACTGCTCCAAGGAGATGTTCCTCAAAAAACCTGTAATGAAATTACTTCAACAATAAGGAGAATAACGGCAATAGATCACAATACAACTAAAATACAGTAGAATATATGAATAAAAGACAAGCCACTTCAAGGGGACAACCTCCACAAGCTTCAATAAGAACAAAATTCACAATATGATCATAAACAACTACCCCCTACCTCCTATATATAGTCTACCTAGGCCATGGTTACTCCATAGGCCGACCTACTAACCCAATGAAAGCATAAAGAAATGTGATATACTATCAAAGAGGGATAAGTAAGCCACCAATTGGCTATTCCTATCTCGATAAATGTGATAGGTTAAGGGCGTAGCATGCCCTTCCCCTTTGAATCAACATTGTCCTCAACAATGAACAACTCTAGATGCTATTGCAAAAAATATTCACCCTCCCAAGTTGCATCCTCACTACTCAAGTTCTTCCACTTGATCAGATATTCCTTAATCTCTCTGGTTCTCAACCTCTTAGTACATGTTTGTAGGATCTTCTCTAGTTCCAAAATGACTCGTCCTTCATCTAATTCTGGTAGCTTCGTCTGGGCTAAGACTTTTTGTCCAATGACCTTCAAACAGGGAATATGAAATACTGGGTGTATGCGAGATGAATGACGCAACCCCAGCTTGTAAGCCACACTTCCAATTTTTTGCAGAACCTAATAAGGGCCATAATACTTAGGAGCAAGTTTGTTGTCCTTTTTTTGTTGCTTCAAGGACATCGGCTTGTAAGGCTACAAACGTACAAAGACCCAGTCACCCACATCAAAATGTCGCTCACTATGGTGTTGATTTGCTTGTTGCTTCATCCTATTTTGTGCCAATGCCAAATTCTCTCTTAAACCAACCAAAACCTCTTGTTGATGTTGAACATGCTCCTCCATATCTCGAACCTTGGTTTGCACCCTTGAGGAAGAAGTGATGGAAGATGGATGGTAACCATATAGTGCTAGAAATTGGGACATTTTAGAAGAGATATGGAAAGATGTGTTATACCACCATTCTACAAGTGGTATTCATTTAACCCAACATTCTTGCTTATTTGATACAAAACAATAGAGATACCCCTCTAAACATTTGTTGACCACGTCTGTTTGCCCATCAGATTGGGAGTGGTAAGATGAACTATGAGTTAGCTAAGTACCCAAATAGAAAATTAGTTCAATCCAAAATTACTAGTGAAAATAGGATCACGATCACTTACAATTATTTTTGGGGTTCCATGTAATTTTAGAACTGCCTCTAGAAAATAGCCGCTACTGTACTTGTTGTAAATGGGTGTGAAAGGGCACAAAAATGGGCATATTTAGTAAGCCTATTTACAATTACCAAGATAACGTTCTTACCTTCAGAACAAGGCAACCCTTTGATGAAATCATTGAAAACCTCCTCCCACCTTTCACTAGGAATTGCTAAAAGTTGTAACATACCCGGGGTCTTAACTGTCTCACCTTTATTTTATTGGCATATCAAGCATTTTGCCACAAACTTTTGTACATCTCCCTTGAGTCCTTCCCAAAATACTTCTCGCTTGATTCTGTGATAAGTTTTCAAAAACTCAGAGTGTCCCCCAATTGGAGATGCATGCAACTCGGCAAGAATCTTATGCTTCAACTCTCAATCTTTGCACAAGTATAACCTATCCTTATACCATAGGGCATTACCTTTCCATTCAAATTTGTCAGAGGCTATAGAACCTTGTTGGATATTCTAAATCAGAACCTATGCATCCTTGCCCTGCCCCCACTCTAAACAAGCTTCATCTACCCAATCTGCCTACAACATGGACATTGCACAAAGTAATGCTTATGTGGATGTATCTCGTCTGAATACTGCATCTGCTACTACATTATCTTTACCCTTCTTGTATATGATTTCAAAATCAAAACCCAACATTTTTGTTACCCATTTTTATTGTTCCTCAGATGATAATCTTTGCTCTAGAAAGTATTTGAGACTCATGATCCGTTTTTACCTTAAAATGTCTACCCATCAGATAGGGCCTCCATTGTTTTACTGCATGAAGAATAGCCATCATTTCTTTTTCATAGACAGGTTTTTGGAGATCCTTACCTTTGAATTAACAACTCTCAAATGCAAGGGGTCTTCCTTCTTGCATTAGTACTGCTCCCAACCCTAATCCGAAAGCATCACATTCAACAATGAACGTCTTTGAAAAGTCTGGAGTAGCCAAAACTGGGGTGGTGCACATAGCTGCTTTTAGTTGCTCAAATGCTTTAGTGGCTGCATCATTCCAGTGGAAGGCATCCTTCTTTAGCAATGCAATGAATGGAGTTGCTATGCTGCCATAACCTTTCACAAATCTTTGGTAGTAACCTATTAGCCCCAGGAACCCTCAGAGGCTTTTGAGAGTTTTGGGCATTGGCCAATCCACCATAGCTTTGATCTTATGAAGATCAACTTTGACACCTTTATGGGATACAATGTGACCCAAGTACTCATGCTCCCGATGTTCACAAATTCTTGGAGACTGCTCATTTCTTTTTGCTCCCTTCTTTGGACCTGAGCGTGGTTGGGTCCTTTGCTGGTTTGGCTCTGGGCATGGTCACTCTCTGCCATGTTTTATACTATTTCTTTCAACATTGTTTTTCTTGTTTTCGGAGACTTTTTTGGTTTCCCGCTTTTTCCTAACACATTTCTGTAATCTACAATCCCTTTGACCTACTTTTGTGGTCATTAGTTGGACAATAATATATTTATCTTATCTTATCTACCTCCTGTACTCCAAAAGCACATTTGGATGGCTTTGCATAAAGCTGATGTTGTTTCAAAACTATCAACACCTGTTTCACATGTTGCAAGTGTTCTTCCCATGTCTTACTGTAAATCAATATGTCATCAAAGAAAACCAACACAAACTTCCTTAAAAAATACTTTAAAACAATGTTCATCAAGCTCTGAAAAGTAGATGGTGCATTTGTAAGACCAAAGGGCATTACCAAAAACTCATGGCCCTCATGAGTTCTAAAAGCAGTTTTATGAACATCATCCTTGATTCTAATTTGATGATACCCCGAATGAAGATCCAATTTCATGAAATAAACAACACCATGCAACTCATCAAGTAAATCATCAATTACTAGAATAGGAAACGTATCTTTGATGGTGTACTTAATGAGTTCCCTATAATCTGGGCACATCCTCCAGGGATCATTCTTCTTATGCACTATGACCACTGGCGATGAATATGCACTCTGGTTGTGACTGATGATCCCTGCCTCCAGCATCTCATGGACCATCTTTTCGATTTCATTCTTTTGCACATATGGATATCTATATGGTCTGATGTTTGGCAATTGATTCCCTAGAAGTAGTTGAATGGCATGATCATGTTCTCTTTTTGGTGGTAGTCCTTTTGGCATGGCCTCAAAAATAGATGGGTGGTCATCAAGAATCATCTGTAGATCAAGATGTGTAGATGTCTTTATGGATTGAACTTATATGGAACATAATCGTGCTATAAATCCTTCTGCCCCCTTTTTTAGCATTTTTGTCATCTGATGTAACTCACCAATTGTGGAGATTTTGCCCGTAATCTCCATAGTTTAATTTTTTTACCTTCGAAATGAAAGAGCATGAATAGTTCTTGGAAGTTCATCTCAATTGTACCCAAGGTTGTGAGCCATTGGACTCCCAAAACAATGTCTGCACCATCCATGGGAATAGCAAACATAGGAGAATCTAGATTGTACTCACCCATAGCAAGCTTAATACTATGGCATTTCCCTGAACAATTGATTGTGCCACCATCTGAAATCATGACCTGATATTCTAGTGCTGTGTAAATGAAACAATTTAATCGAGTGGCTCCCTGAGTCAATCAACACTGTCACCTTTTGTTTCTTGAGGAAACCCACCACCTTACGTGTTTGAGGAGTGCTAATACCCAAAAGTGCATGACAAGAGATTATAGGTTTGGAATCTTCAAGTACCTCCTCTATCTCTTCCTCATCATCATTGGAGGCATCATCCTCTTCATCATCTTCGTTGGATCTCTCAATGTAGAATAACTTCTCAGCACATCTATGTCCTTTGCTCCACTTGTTGTCACAGTCGAAACATAATCCTTTTGCACGCTTCTCTTCCATTTGTTGAGGGGTCAATCTGGTAGGTGGAGGAAATGATGATGTCGATATGCTACGATCTCTAAAGTGAGTGAATGGCTCCTTCGTGTTGGCTATGAATTTTTTCTCAACCCTGCATGCCATTATAATAGAATCAGAAACCTTAAGTGGATTGAACATGTGTACCTCATGTTGAATGTGGTCCTTGAGGCCTCCCAAAAAAAAGTCATTCAGGTTCTCATCAGAAATTGTCACCACACGTAAAGATAGGTTCTGAAAATTATGAATATAATCCTTGACTGAACCAGTCAGTCGCAATTTTCCCAGTTGACTGAAGTAATTCTCTATCACACTATTGCTATAGTGTAATTGCAGCTCCTATGTAAAAACTATCTAGGTGACACTAAGAGTCATCTTTTTCTTTTGAGCACACAACCATCGATACGAAATGAATTGTTCAAGTTCTAGATACAAGGATGCCACGGTAACCTTCTATCCACATGGGATTCGATGCAAATAAAAAAAAATATCCATTTGGTTGATCCAATTGAGTGGATTCTTTCCATCAAATTTATGCATATCTACCTTTGGTAACAGGTTCCGTTGTGGCAAAGTACTTGGATTTTGATTAGGCTAGTTGGGAGATCCACCTTGGTGGGGTTGTGTAATAGTGATAACTAGTTGATTTGAGTGATTATTTTGTAAAGCCATCATGATATTTTCCAAACTAGATTGTACAGATTTCATATCAGATTGTATGCCTTGCATCTCACTTTGAATGCCTTGCACATTGTAGTCAAGCTGGCTCACTTTGTGATCTATCTCAGAGAACCCTAGTATAAATGATCCAGTAACTCCCCCTTCTGATTCCATCTCTTCCTTGTGAGGATTTTTACCTAGGGTTTCAACACCGTTTCCTCAACCCCTAGTTTGCGGTCCTGCCATAAAAGGGCTTGACAATGTCGATGGCACTTTTGACCTAACTTTAACCAAGCAATTTTGTACTTATGTCGGCCTCAAATTAGAAACTACAAAGAACATACCCCAGCTATATTTTTTAAAGATTTTCAAAAATGTAAATAAATCTAAAAAATTTCTTGAATTGCGCACTATAGAGCAAATTTATGAAAACCCCTAAAATGTCGATAACGTTTGCAAAACAGATCCAATTGAGCTGAAATTTGAAAGGAAGCTTACTTGAATGATTTTTCACCTCCAATAAAAAAATTGCAGAAAAATTCGCAACCGTTTGCAACATATAGCCAAATTATAATATCTAGGGTTTTTGACCTGATTATGGCCCAAGTCGAAGCTTTGATACCACTTGTAATAAAATTACTTCAACAATAAAAGAGAATAACAATAGATCACAATATGACTGAAATATAGTAGAATATATGAATAAAAGACAAGCCACTTTGAGGGGGCAACCTCCACAAGCTTCAATAAGAGCACAATTCACAATATGATAATAAACAACTACCCACTACCTCCTATATATAGTCTACCTAGGCCATGGTTACTCCACAGGCCGACCTACTAACCCCATGAAAACATAGAGAAAATAAGTAAGTCACAAGTTAGCTATTCCTATCCCAATACATGTGATAGGTTAGGGGCGTAGCAAAGTCTAACAACCAAATTGCTCTACCTTTTTTGTGGGCGATGTGCCTGTTTTCTTCTCGGTGGATACCCCTATTCTGTAAATTTCAAACTCATCCCTTCATTCCATGGATGAAGATATTGATCAAAGATTCTTGGTAGTAAAATGTTTGGGGTCCAAACTGCCTCCTACTGTGTTTTCTAAATGGTTGAAATTTGTTTGGAGCAACATCCTTGAGCCTTCCTTTTCCTTGTTGAAGAATGGCTTCTTTCTTCTTGTTTTTCAAACCATTGAAGATAGGGAGTTTGTCTGGACTTCCAAGCCATTATTCTTTGGTATATTTGGGGTTTTCTTTTTCCCTTTGTCCCCTTTTTTTAATCCACAGTGGCTCAAATCATAGCAACTACTTTGTCGCTCAGACTGTACCACCTACCACTAGTCATGAGAAATCCTAACCTCATCAAATTGTTGGCCAGTATGGTGGACTCTTTTGTCAAAATTGATGGAGAATCGTTGGGGATGCTAGTTTGTGAGAGTTTATGTTTTGGTGGATCTCCCCAAGCCTTTATACCATTCTGTCAACCCTGTGTCCTCTCTTGGTTCTTGGATTCAATATAAACTTTGAAGGACTTCCCCTCAAATGTTTTCACTGCAACTAGATTGGGCACCAGGTGGTTGCTTGTCCTTGTTAGTCTCCTAAGTATTATAGATCCTTTTGCCTACATAGATGGAGACATAGCGATGGTACCCCCTTTGCAGATTTTTTGTGGCGTAATCACGGGAAATTATTTGACGGCGGTAGAGTGGAGCCCATTTCGATGAAGGTTTTCAGCTGGCAACTCCACTCAGCATTTCTCAATCTATGAGCATAAAGAACAAAGGTGATTGTGGTTTTACGACTAAGCGTAGAGGACATCGGATAGAGGCGGAGCATTTGAGGATGGAAGTTGCAGATGCAATTGATGATGGCTCACAATGAACGATGGAGGCTCTCTTCTCCTGTATAGGGAGAAGGCTGGCTCCTACCCGTGGATAGTTTCCCTTCTCTCGCTGAGAGGTCCCTCTTCTTTTGGTTTGATTATTTTACTTAGATGTGGTTGTTTTGGGATTTCTAGTTTGAAATGGTCATTTTATTTGAATTTCTTGTTTGTCTATTGCTCTTCGCTTTTTGGCTGAGGGTTTTTCTCTCTCTCTCTTGGTTTTATTTATGTTCTTTTTGTTTCTCTTGGGTGAGGGCCCCAAGAGATCCCCTCTTTTACTTATCCAAATAAAAATTAGTGTAGTACCTTATAAACTTGTAAACTCTCCACTGATTTGTCCCTTACATGTATATTATTTTAATATTTTTGGAGTTCTTTGTTGACGCAACCCAAAATCTTACACAAATTGCTTTAGATAAAACTGTAATATATTTGACTTGTAAATTTGATGTTTTTAAATCGGAATATGCACTATACAAAAAAATTACATGAATTACTCTAGAAGAGATGTGGGCTATGGACTTCAAACTTGAAAATTGTAAATTGGAATTATATACAATACAAAGTGCTTATAAGAGCTTTCTTGTATGGACTTGTAAAGTTGAAATATCTTACAAGGAAACTGAATGATAAATCTCAAAGATAACTACATTATCAAAGTAAGCTCCTTGGAAGAAGAGCTTTGTCAAATTCAAGACAAGGACAACATTAAAGGAAATTTGGATTCATCCCAACTTAAATGTACAAATCAAAAATTGTCATCACACATGCTTCACAATAATTCATTATATCTGATTTTGACATAAGCCATAATATAATCTATAAGAACAAGGGGTTCAGTATAGGCATGAAACATAGGCCATAGGTCCGCCGTAGTATGATCCTTAGCTCTAGAAAATACTACCAAGCCAGCTTATGTCACAATGTTCATGAAGCCATCACCAAGCACAGATAGCACAATCTTCATTTCTTAAGATAATATAGGCTTTGCTATGGAAGATAATTCTCATATATTCTTTTGATTATGAAGACCAATTTACTTTTAACTTGACATGATCAAAGTAAATGCGTGATTGATAAACATATATTGAAGATGAGATGAAATTCACTTATGTTGATTGCACATTCAAATTGTCAGTTATGGATTATTTAGTCATACACACATGAAAATGCAAGGGCTACACTCCCATTATAATATTATCCATTGGTGGGATTCCAGTGTGAAAGACTAGTTTTATGTAATGTCCCCATTTTTGGCATAACTTGCTTATGGACCCTTAGTTTGGTTTGTTTCCACAAGGCTAAGGGAAAGAAAGAGAAGGGAATGTTGAGGGGGCTATTCTAAGAACAAAAAGGTGAAAAGTACTTAAATATTCTAATTTTCAGTTGAATTATGCAAAAAGTACTTTTGATCTAATTTTCACTTAAATAGAGGACCTTTAAGGGTCATGAGAACCTAAACCCTCAAAAAAGAGTTTTAAAAAGGGTAAAGTTGTTTATGATTCAAAAGAGACGTCACTCCAACTTGGATGCCACCCTTGGGGGATGATTATAAAAAGTAATTAAGGTTTCATTTGGAAGGTTATGCTTCTTTTGTATATTGAATCATTGATCAAGTATGTTAAGTTTGTTCATCACATCTTGAAGACAAAAACATTCAAGTGTGTTAAGGGTTTGGAGACAAAACTCCATACCTACTTTCAAGGCAACTCTACATCAAGGGCTGTAGTCGTGCTTCAATTTTGCATGGTTGCATGCAAGTGGATCTACAAGGGCGTTTTTGGACACCACCTTCATCAAGGATTGTTGCAAACCCTATAGAGAGCTAGTTTTTTAGACAAATTTCAAGTCTTGAAGATTGGTGACTTGCATTGGGAGTTGATCACTTGGTTTGGAGCCATTTCCTTGGGTGGTGAATTGATTGGGTCAAGAAGAAGACCCCTCTTGAGAGGGTTGCGCTACACAAAGACCCCTTAGAGGGTTTGGAGATTTATTGGCTGAATTATTCCACTTGGGAGACTTGCCTAGGGCTTCATGAAAGGCCATTTGGTGATCAATTGGTGAGACAAATTATTCTGATTTGTTTATAATTATTTATGAGGTGTGATGAATTGATTTGGAAAGGAGGTGAGTTTTTTTGGAGGGCTTTTAGACTCTAATTTGAAAAGGTAAAATTCTAATATTATTCATGATTTATTTGAGATAAAATTACAAAGTTTTGGAAGGTTTTTTAGAGCTAAAATTAAGGTATTAATTATGGAATTCTTAGCAATTAAAATCAGAAGTTGGGCGATTCACTTGGAAGGGAAGTTGCAAGGGTTTTGTAATGTCCCCAAATTGGAACAATGATGAAAAAAGAGGGTTTTCCAACAAAACCCTTAAACACTCCAAACAAACCGATTTCTAAAAAATTTAAATCGGCAAACCCTAGCTAAAATATAGATGCTCAAAACAACCCAAATAGATACAAACTCTAGGTGCAATGTTGCACACAATTCATTCCAATACTATTGAGGCATATATCCACTGAATTTTCACCTTTAATCCATATAATATGTCATACATAGCCTTGAATATGCTGCTGTAATAAATACCTACTTATGTGTGAGAAAAGTGGATGTACCTTGGAAAAGTACCCTTGCAATATTTTGATTTTTCCCTTGAAAGTACAACTGTGTTTTTTCCTTGTCAATTCAACTTTCAAACCCTTGCAAAACTTATCAAAAATAATAATAAAATATAGAAACATTTCAAGATGAAATATTTCTAATATTAGCCCTCCAAAGCTTCTAAAAACCCTTCAATGCAAGTCGCACATGTGCAAAAATTTACTGTATGGATTAAATCAGAAAATTTCCCTTGGATTCACTCTCAAGATGATGTCAAAGACCCCAAAAAATATGCCAAAACTACACAAATAATTACAATATTATTTGTCCACTATTTAGGGTCTAAAAGCACCCTACAAACCTCAAAAAATACTCCACAAGTGAATCGCCCCACTCATAAAATAATGGCAGAATTTTCGAAATGAAAACCTAGTCTTTCTCTTCCGATTTCTTTCAAATCCTTATGATAATTTGCCACAAAAATCAAAAAATAGTTTAATAATTTGTACCTTGCCAAACGGAGTCGAAAAACCCTTTGAAGATGCTCAAGTTCCTTTCCAACTGGTTCGTCCTACCTTAGAAAATATAGAAAATAAAATCAAAATATTTTTACGCACCAAAATCCCTTCAAATAGCCTCCAAAGGACCCCTAGGGCAAGTCGCCCAAGCTGAAAAATTAGTATAAAATATATGCAATATTTTATACTCCACAAAACACTCTGAATCAGCCTCAAGTCCTTGAAACTTGCTCTCCAATCAAATCGCCCTAGCTGGGAAACTTCATAAAATAATATGCAACTTTCTTTAGCATTCAATGACCCCTCCAAGTGGTTCGGTTAGCTCCCTAGGCAAGTCGCCACCCCTTGAGAAGATCTTCTGCACCACAAACAAGCTCCTAATATGATTCATCTTTCTCCAGACTCATGAAATTATCAAAAACCAGCTTTCGATAGAAGTTGCAATATTTTCTCAATGAAGGTGGTGTCCAAAAACACCTTTGCAGATCCATTTGCATGTTCACATGCAATTTAAAACTCACTTACAACCCTTGAATAAAGTTGCCCAAGTAGAAAGAATGGAGGTTTTCGTCACCAAACCTTTGACACTTCTTGAAGGTTTTTGTCTTCAAGAGATGGAAACCAAGCTTGACATACTTGATTCAAATTTTCAAATCAATATTCAACATGCCTTTTCAAAAGAGCCTCCCTTCTCTTTTATATTCTTTCTCCAATTGTGGCGCCCAAAATAGAGAGGGAGAGTTATTTTTTCCTTTTAATAAAAAGATATATTACAAGCTTCCTTATAAAAGCACTTTTAGGATGACCCTTAAAAAGGTTCCAAAAATTAAATAATAGTGTTTTATCAAACATATCCTCGAAGCTTACTACTGTTCCCCTTTTTGCCTTTAAAACCCTTAGCCCTTGGGAATGCACAAGCTAAGGGTCTCATCCCAATGACTAGCTTGAAAAGGGGGACATTACAGGTTTGGGGTGTTTGTAGGCCCTAAATCATTGGACAAATATTATCCTTGATATTTGTGATATTTTTTTATAATTTCCAGCTTGTTGGTTGAGGGTTTTGACCTCATTTGATCGCTTGATATTCACGATATTGTGAGGTGAATTTACTTAGTAATTTTCCAGCTTGCTTGTGAAGTGTAACGATCTAATTTTCTATTGTCCAATGGCTATTTTGGGAGCCTAATTTTAGAATTCTTTGGATGGAATTAATCACAAGTCTTACCTAATTTTGAAAGCTATTTTCAAGGGTTTTACATCAGGTTTGGCGAGTGGGAAAGAAGGCTTGTGTTCACTGAAATTTTGGGTATATATCTTCAGCTAGTGTGAACATCATTTCCAGCTATTTAGTACAGCAATTTGCATCGTCTTTTATAGTATATTCTCAATTTTTGGAGTGGATATAAAGGGTTGTAATTATGGATTAATTTCTGCCCTAGTGGCATCTAGCATCTGGATCACTTTGGAGGGGTGCTAGGTTTGTTTGATATACCTAGAGTGGCTGGTCTATTCTATTATTTTCATATTTTTAATTGGGGGTTTATGCCCAATCCCATTATTACTTGCTTGTCTCAAATTGGAGACATTACAGTTGTATTAGAGCCATATCTTGGCTATATATGGGATTCAAGGTTTATATCAAACAGTAACATGGACAAGGGAAGGATTGAAAGTCTTACTCGGCCCAAGATCGTGGGAATCAGTCCCTCAAGGTGAAGGACCAGCCTTTGATTCGTTGGAATTTAATGGAAGATTATGATGAGTACTTGACACTTCCACCACAATACAGAAAGAGAAGGAGCTTCAAGTATTGTTTAGGTTTGAGATATAGCAAAGGGCACCATGGGCACATAGCTATGCATGATGACTTGGGGAAAATAGTTCTTCTAAATTTTGATGGTGATCCAAGTATTTGGGTGAGAACTTGAGTGGACAAGGTGAATGAGTACCTTGATTTGAGGCTTAAGGGTAGAAGGGAAACCCTAATTTTTGTCATCCAACATTTGGATGGGGCTGACCATGAATGGTGGCATCATGGATGGGAAACACAAGGGCACAACATCATTGGGACACATGAGGAATTCTTTGAGAGAATCATTGATGAGTTTGGTAAGGTGGAAACATCAAAATCAAGATCACTAAGGGCACCAAGCAAGGGTTTCCAATTAGATGAAAGGCAGCCCTTAAAACAATTAACCGAACCTAATTTCCAATTGTACAAGGGGCAGCCACTCCACAAGCTTGTTAAACACCAAAATTCAATCAATCATAGGCCTCTTGTGATGGGCAATCAGCTGAAAATTAAATCGGAAAATTCGAGAAAATTGAAGGCATGTAAGGCTGAGTTCAAAGGGCAGCCACCAAGTGAAGGACCTTTGAAGCTTGGACACCAAAATTCAATCAATTGTGGGCCTATTATGATGGACAATCAGCTGGAATTTAAATCAAAAAATTCACGAAAATTGAAGGTATGTAAAGCCGAATTTGAAGGGCTGCCACCAAGTGAAGGACATTTGAAGTTTGGACATCAAAATTCAGTCAATTGTGAGCCTATTATGATAGACAATCTGCTGGCATTAAAATTAGAAAATTCAAAAAAATCAAGGGCATGTAAAACCAGAGTTGAAGGGCAGCCACCAAAGAAAGGACAATCAGAAAATTATGAGCAAAGAGAAGAGAATATAAAGGTAGACCAAACTGAAATTGAAGAACAATTGCATTAAAAAAAAGAGGACAGCCAGCAGGTGTCAAGAAAAAAGGTAATTGCTACTCTATCTAGTGCTACTAGATGCCACGCCTTCCATGTGAAAGGAACTCTTAGAGGCAAAGGGGCGACCATATCAATGGATAATAGAGCCACTCATAACTTGATAGATGTCAAGATGATTGCAAGACATAGGCTGCCCACCAAGGAAAATGGTGGATTTAAGGTAACCATGGGGGATGGCTCCTCCATTCCATGCATTTCCAGCACCTTGGGATTGAAACTCGCCATGGGTAAATATACTTTTGTTTGGCCAACAAAAGGTCAAAAAGGAAGCATGAACAAAGACATCATAATAGAAAGTTATGCCAAGAAAGAAGGTTTTTGTATTGTTCCTTTTCATGCATCATTTTTTTGTTTGATTTCAGATTGCAATAAGAAGCTTGGAGGAAACACTTGTTATGTCTTGCTAAGGAAGCACATGTCCCAACAAAAATGGGCATAGCAAAGAGGTTCATTGAAGGAGTGATGCCAAGAAGGAAAGAAGAAGGATGCACCTTGCATATAAAGGAAGGAGAATCAGATTTCTTGATAGGCAAACAATTGAGTTGTCAACTTGGTAAGCAATCCATGTTTTCTCTTCATGATTGGTTCTCTCATTACCTTGGTTGCAAAGCTTGTGCTATCATTGAGATGGAGGTAAGGGACACTCAAAGAGAAGAAGAAGTCTTCCAAGTAAGTTCAAGGAAAGGACATGACAAATACCCCTCATGGCTATGGGATCCAAGTGAGCTCTATCAACATAATGTTGCCATCATGTATAGGGCCAACATGAGGAAGGAAGTAGACAAGGAAAATCATGAAACATGGATCAAGGTTGTTGCTGTTTTTGATATTTTCAGTTTGTATTCCTTGAAGTTATTAGTCACCTTGGTAAGCATGGGCACTAAGAAGGTGAGCTTGTCACTTTCCAGCACCATGGGGATGGTCCAAACATATAATAGTGGTTTTCCCACCACAAGAACGAGAGATTGGGAGAGAGAAAGGGCACACTACCGCCAAGTTAAGATAAAGCATGATGACATAATTGTAAAAGTGTTATACTTTTTCTAACATGTTTGCTTCATGTGAGGGTTCATTAGTGAGATCACTTACCAAGGCTAAAAGCAATACAATGTATATATTAATTTCCAAACAAGGGCAGGTTGTGGAGGATGATTTTTATGTGGTTGGCATAGGGGAGACCAATATGGTCTTTGGTATTCAATGATTGCACTCACTTGGTAAGTAAACTCAAAACTATCAAACAATGGAGTTAAAATTCAAAGTAACAGGTAATGAGGTTGTTTTGCATGGTTTGAGTGATCGAGAGGCCCCTTCTTCTTCAAATAACATGTTAGAAGGATGTTTCATGAGCATGAGAAAGATTGAAAAGAAAGCTGCCACAAGACATCAAATGTAGTCCTTATTCCCAAATTAGAACCCTCTACAAGGCAATCAATAAGTGTAGAAAACTCTGATTTTTGGCATGCTTGTTTTGGGAAGGTTAAGAGGAGATTTGATTGTCAAGGGCAACCCAAAATTTGCTTTGGGCAGCACCCTATTCCTTCTTGCAATAATGAATATGAAGGTGTTTTGAGCAAAGTGAGACCCTTCTTGATTTTGGAGAGGGATAAAATTGCAAGCAACTGTTCACAAGGTTCAAATTGCAAGAAAAGTTGGTCCTTTTGCTTACCAAAAAATGCTAGACTCAATTAGGCTTACCTATGGACTTTTGTGGGCATCAAAAGCAATTTATAAAATATATGGCAGCTAGGGGAAACGCTAGAAAAATATGTTTGAAGTCTGAAAATTTTGGCTCAAAATTTTTTGAGTCAACAAACAATTCCAGCCACCTAAAGGAAAAGATTGGTACTTTAAAGGCACGCTACAGCTCATGATTGGGAAGAGACATGCCAAGGTACATACTGAAATTAACCACTCAGAAATGGGTATTTTAAGAGACAGGTACAACATGTAAACGGTAAAAAATTTAATTTTTTTGATAAATTCCAGCCTATGGTGCATTCTGAAAATGTTCATGTTAAGACACTTTTTGCTTGATAAAGAATGGGAGGTACAATCCTATCTTGTAGGGTGGTTGAGACTCTTATTTGATCATTTTTATGCTCTTCCAATGCATGAGGGAAGTGATAAAAGGAAGTCAAAGAAAAATGGCATGCCACATGTTTTGAAACACACTCAAGAGAGGGTGCATCTATGTTTTATATTCGCCCAAGGTATGTTTCAAGATAAGATTTTTGTTACTTCTTTCCAAGTTTTGAGAACATCTTGTAAGGGCACATTGATCACCATGAGAGGTTACATCCAAAGCAAACCAATAGGGCATGTGTTATTTCCTTGGGGTTATGAGGAGTTCTTGGAAGATGGCCATGACACCTTGAGCCCATGGGGGCAGCCTCTAACATGCACATTTAGCAAGTTGGAAGTTCTAGTTGCAGCTTTTTTTCAGTGGGAAGCCATTTTAGTTGGTGAGTGCATCATGAAATATATGGGGACAGCCCCATGGCTTTTGCAATTGCTTGAGAACAAGCAATTTTGGGTGGGGAGAATTGTAATGTCCCCCTTTTTAGCATAACTTGCTTATGGACCTGTAGCTTGGTTTGTTCCCACAAGGCTAAGAGAAAGAAAGAGAAGGGAACGTTGAGGGGGCTATTCTAAGAGCAAAAATGAGAAAAGCACTTAAGTATTCTAATTTTCAGTTGAGTTATACAGAAAGTACTTTTAATCTAATTTTCAGTTAAGTAGGGGACCTTTAAGGGTCATGAGAGCTTAAACCCTCAAAAAAAACTTTTAAAAAGGGTAAAGTTGTTTATAATTCAAAAGACACATCCTTCCAACTTGGGCGCCACCCTTGGGGGATGATTATAAAAAGCAATTGAAGTTTCATTTGGAAGGTTATACTTATTTTGGATATTGAATCATTGATTAAGTATGTCAAGCTTGTTCATCACATCTTGAAGACAAAAACCTTTCAAGTGTGTTAAAAGTTTGGAGACGAAAACCTCCATACCTACTTTCAAGGCAGCTCTACATCAAGCGCTATTCCTATTTTCTTCTTGAAGTGATAAGAAAGAAGCCATATGATCAATGGATTTATTAGGGCATGGTAGGGTTCTGTCAACAACCATACCAAAATAAAAAACAAGGGCAACAACCACTATATCAGAATGCACATCAGTATGTGGAGGAGGTGAAGGTACCTCATCCAAGTGACCACCAATAATCAAATATTCATTATGAGTAGTATGAAGAGGTGGAACAAGTGTCTCATCCTCAGAAAATATGTCCTCACTAACAATGGAAAGAGGACAAGAAATAATAGGAGATGTAGATGCCAAATAGTCCTCATGCAAATCACCGTCAAGAATTTCATCCATACAAATAGGATAATATGGTGGAGAAATAATGTCACTAATAAAATCCTCACTATGAGAGGAAGGAGAATGAAGAGGAACATGTGGAAGTGAAGTGACCTCATCAAACAATGCTGAAAGAATGTCCCAAGCTTCCTTAGGTGACTGTGTTTCAATTTTGCATGGCTGCATGCAAGCAGATCTACAAAGTTGTTTTTGGATACCAGCTTCATCAAAAATTGTTGCAAACCCTATAGAGAGCTGTTTTTTTAGACAAATTGTAAGTCTTGAAGATTGACAACTTGCATTGGTAGTTGATCGCTTGGTTTGGAGCCATTTCCTTGGGTGGTGAATTGATTGGGTCAAGAAGAAGACCCCTCTTGAGAGGGTTGCGCTCCACGGAGACCCCTTTGGGGGTTTGGAGGTTTATTGGTTGAATTATTCCACTAGGGCGACTTGCCTAGGGCTTCATGAAAGGCTATTTGGTGATAAATTGGACAGATAAAATATTCTGATTTGTTTATAATTATTTCTGAGATGGGGTGAATTGATTTGGGAAAGAAGTGAGCCTTTTTGGAGGGCTTTTGCACTCTAATTCGAAAAGGTAAAATTCTAATATTATTCCTGATTTATTTGGGATAAAATTACAAGGTTTAGAAAGTTTTTGAAAGCTAAAATTAAGGTATTAATTCTGGAATTCTTAGCAATTAAAATCAACTGTTGGGCAATTCACTTGGAAGAGAAGTTGCAAGGGTTTGGGGTGCTTTTAGGCCCTAAATCATTAGGCAAATATTATCCTTAATATTTGTGATATTTTCTGATAATTTCCAGCTTGTTGGTCGAGGGTTTTGACCTCATTTGATCACTTGATATTCACGATATTGTGAGGTGAATTCATTTGGTAATTTTTCAGCATGCTTGCGAAGTGTAGCGATCTGATTTTCTATTGTCTAGTGGCTATTTTGGGGGCCTAGTTTTAGAATTCTTTGGCTGGAATAAATCAATGGTCTTACCTAATTTTGCAAGCTATTTTCGAGGGTTTTACATCAGGTTTGGCAAGTGGTAAAGAAGGCTTGTGTTTGCTATAATTTTGGGTATTATATATCTTCTACAAGTGTGAACATCATTTTCAGGTATTTATTACAGCAGTTTGCATCATCTTTTATAGTGTATTTTCAGTTTTTGGAGTGATATAAAGAGCTGTAATTGTGGATTAATTTCTGCCCTGGTGGCCTCTAGCATCTAAATCACTTTGGAGGGGTGTTGGGTTTGTTTGATATACCTAGAGTGGCTGGTCTATTCTATTATTTTCAGATTTTTGATTGGGGGTTTGTGCCCAATCCCATTATTGCTTGATTGTCCCAAATTGGGGACATAACATTTTATATTGCTTCAGGAAATGCAATGTTCATATAGAAGCATGCAATTTTTTCATATTCATATCAGAATCTAGTCAAAACCCCACAAGATTAGCACAAATTTAACTCTCTTGAACATAAAACACATAGAATACTAACATTTTTTCATTGACAGAAGAAAATACAACAGCTCTGTAGTAAAAATTCTGTGAGTCACAATTGTGCTATCTTAATGAACACCAAATCCTATACAACCTACATAAATTGCTACCCAGAA
Organism: Torreya grandis; assembly: GCA_037957365.1. NCBI lineage: Eukaryota > Viridiplantae > Streptophyta > Pinopsida > Cupressales > Taxaceae > Torreya > Torreya grandis. Next base: position 2,982,235 of record JARHVA010000985.1, on the reverse strand, counting down.
TTATCACATGCATATTTGCATAATTTTTATACATACCGCTGTTGAAACATGGCTGATCCCTCCTGCCGGTCCTTGCCTAGCCAATCCAAAGTCTGATAACTTTGGATGAAACTCCTGATCTAGGAGAATGTTAGATGTTTTAAAGTCTCGGAAAATTATCTGCAAGAAAAAATAATTTTTCTATGTAACTCCAATAGGGAAAAAAAAAAAAAAAAATCAAAAGAAGAATGGAAAACATATAAAACCATCTCTGTCGAGCATAGAAAATCATTCTTATGTCTGAAATGATTTTGTTTTTTTCTTGAGAAATGTATTGATAATATGGTGGCTAAAGTTATGTGAATGAGTAATATGTTGTTCAATGTTTCAGCATCAAGATCAGCAAACACTACTGATATTATCTATCTACATGACTCTACTTAATCAACAAGAAACTAAAAAAAAATGTATGCCAATGAGGTTAAGCAGTATGTTTCTTCAGAAACAACCAATGTTGTTAAATTTTAATGTTTAATTAAAAATATGCAAATAATATAGCTCAGAACAAGAAGCTAGAAATAGCAGTATACTGCTTGAAGAAATAGTTCATGTAGACCCCAGGTTCTAGAAAGAACCACGAAATCACGATCAATATAGGGATGTTAAGGAATCAAGCATTGCATGTTTAGATTCATCGAATGCAACTCTCTCAACATAAATTGATGGTTCTCTAAAATAGTTCAACTTAATACAAGATGAGCATGTCAAAATCATCTTTATCTTTAAATTTCTTTAACCGTGTGCACTTATTGAGGGACCAATAGATATGAATATTCAAGCATTATAAATTTATTATTGACTATTATTGATTAAGAATCAAGAAAGTGCATACAATTTGATAAAAATTAGACACATGGTACCACCCAATACAACTAGGATTTCTTGCAGCAGCTTTAATATAGGATGCCTCTTCATCTCTTGGTCTCTAGAGAAGGAAAGGGCTGGCATTTTATCCATTTCATCTAAGAGTATGGAGTGAGAGATTCTGAATCTCCCTCGGTCTCTTTGTCCCTCCCCCACCGGTCTGTGCTTCATTGATCACTTTGTGTGTTAATTTCTTTGTTCCATGATTGTTCTTTTCTCCATAAGACATATTTTTAAATCCTTTAGATTTCAGGCCCAACTATGCCAAATCATCTGTCATCACAATAATCTCATAGCTTTCTGGATTCTAGGGCTTCCAGATTGTGTGATTCTGTCTGCTTGGGGCTAGTTCAGCACCTGCAGCCTAATTTGCTATAATGACATGTTTATTCTCAATCTTTTGGCCCCCTTGCTAACAAAGATCTCTCAATATCGTGGGTTCTTATGTTCTCCCATCCCTATTGGCAATCCCAGCTAGCTCAATGACTCTTGTCATCTTACTTCATCCAGATATTCTTGGCATGGCCATGTGAGCATAAAGGATCCTCTTGAAGCTATTGGCTATTCCAGCTACCTCAAAAACTCAAACCAATTATATTTTTCAAGATCTACATGGCATGATGGGCCCTATCAATGCACTTGGCAACTATTTAAACATTAGCCTTTTGACCAATAGTTTGTGAGTGCTTGTAAGTTTGTAACACTTCGAAAAATGCAGCTGCATCAATGTCAAATGGGCTACTTCTTTGCAACATCGTTCAGATAATAAAATATCCTCTAGCAAATGTAAGATCAAAACTTAGGCCCACTAAAGTGAATATTCGAGTGCCGACATATGATAAGTACACTTTCACGCGACAAAACCCATGGGAACCAGTCCCTCACTACATGCTTCGGGTGAGCGTGCACAAACATAGTCTTGCGTGAAATACCAACACACTAGCTTGAAGGGTCTTAATCACTTCAGCGTGTGCCTAGAGAAAGTTAGGCCTAGATAGGAAATTAACCCAACATTTTGGTTCTGTTGACAAGTTAAGAGGGCTGTAAATTGCTTAATTTCCTAAACAAGGGTAACTTAAGTGAAGAGGGCTGTAACATTGCATATAGAAAAGAGTATGAATGGAATCCCCAACCAAGGTTTGATGCACCTTGATGTCGGTCGGTTCTGTCTGACTCAACCTTTTCTCTATAAGCTTTCTTCCCAAGGTATCCATACATCTGGGGAAGAGAGTGAGCCTCTGAGTCAATTTGTTCAGCTTCAAGTGTCACCAGCTACGCATCGTATATGCGGTTGACAGAGTTCATAAAGTACCGTGACGTGAAAGCAAAAGGCGGCTTAAGCCAAGAAGAAAATTCTCCAGATGGGGCCATCCTGATGTGTGTGAGGGAGTAGTGCTGCTTTACAGCAAACTTGACTTGATCGCCAACCTGTGTAGGCAAGTCCTTTGGAATGTGCCACTCGTTCCCAAAGGCTTCCTTTATCCCATCATACCACGACTTCATTTTAAGCTTATAGGATGGAGTTATCTGAACAAGGCAAGTGAATGCCTTGTACTGCTCTGTAGAGGACTTATGCTCAAGCGAGTGCACCCATTTCAACTCTCCAAAGGTGTAGTCAGGTACCACCAATTTCATCAAACACAATTAGTAATATGAACACACCCCATGGGAACCTATGGTTGGGCGTCCAGTAAGCTTTCTCTGCATCTTCTATAATTTTATTGGCGAAATAAAGCACCCAGTTGTACTTTAACCCCTTGGTGACTTGGTGTGCAACGTATAGGTGGGCCATGTCCACCTCCTTCCATCTATCTCCGCCGCCAACCTTCGTCATTATAATGTGCGCAACTACTCAAAGGGCGAGATCCTGAAGATTTTTTATATGCATAGCATGGCCTTGTTTCCGGTATTCAAGCACCATAGTTGTCTTCTCTATCTCCGTTGTGTCCTCTAGATCATATTCAAGGTCTGTGCCTGAGCACTGTAACCCTGATAATTTACTAATTCTTTCAACGGTGATTCTCATTCGGCTCCTAGCAAAGTAGCTATATTCCTCATGCACGCGAGAGGGCATTCCAAAGTAGGGGAGGTTGAATAGTTGGAAATGGCCACCAGAATCCAATGTGTTGAAAATGTTAAGTCATTGACCAACTCACTCCTAGCGTTTTGGCGCTACTCTATAATCATTCTGTAGTTCTACCTCGTTCCTAGGCTATCGACGGTTGTAATCAAAGCCAGTGCAGGTGGGCACATTACATACCCAGTTTTCCGCACGCAGCACCGTCTCTGAGTACTGCATTTCCTCAATTAGCATGGAGGTGGAGGCACTTAGCTTTCTTCTTCGTTTGGCGCGCCATCCCTTTTCCTTCATCTTCCGCACACACACCTTGTTCTTCAAGTGTTTCTTCCCTGATTAACACCGTTTCCCCACCAATACTTAGCTCTTCTTCCTCTAGAATGACATGTAGCAGTTCGCTTCATTGGGCCTTTTTCTTAGGCCGCATCACCTTTCATGGAGCCCGAAGGTTGAGGCACAATCGTCCAATATTCTAAAAATATACGTTTTCATTGTTGTTAGTGCCTTGGCTCTCTTGCTTTGATGTCTGTTAATGGCAGACTTCGACCTCTGCAACTTGCACTCAAAAAATCCTTCTCTTCTTTCAATTCACCTAGCTCTGGATGCTCATTTTAGCTAAAACACACTTCAATGATCAAGAATCAACTAAAAATCGGCACTCTGCACTTGACTAAATGCATTGAATTAGTTTTACAACAACACAAGTTCGCTCCTTCAGCTCTATAAATTCTCAATCATAGCAATAGTAAAATGTGAAATGAACCACTTTGTCTTTTCATAGGTTTGAGGGGGTAACTCGCACTTACTACCCCCCCTCTTCGGCCATCACTTCACACAATAAATGCAACCAACAGTATTGCCACGGTGTGATGTTGGCACACTTGCCATTACCACTACCTCCTTGTATTAATGTGATGTTTTATCCCACGCTTTTCTTGAAGTGCATGACAATTGTAGGGAAATTAGAATATTCATACTAAAAGAATATTCATACCAAAGGCGCGAATCATTCTTTACCTTGTGAGCTTATGGTTATGTGTCACCTCCTGTGTACCCTTTATCCTTATACACTTTCACTTTCACACATTTGTTTTCGCAAGTATCCCTATGACCATATCCTGGCACTTCATACATGTAACACCCCTTACCCCACACTAATAGTGCTTCGTGGTCCTCCATGAGAACATAAGTATCAGATTGCAATTGATTACAAAACTTTAAAAAGGGCGCGCAGCTAAGGTAGCGCTTTATTGAAAACAAGAAATTCTAAACTATGGCATACTCCTTATTGGTACAAACAAGAAAAACTTATTCGGAGAAGTATGGTCACAACTGACTTCCATTGTAATGCCCATGAAGAAATTGGCCATCCAAACATTTCAAGCAACAAGCAACGATGGGACAAATACTGTGAACAATAAAAGGAGCATCCCAGTGAACACGAAGCTTCCCGAAGTGGTGCACGAACTTGTAGTCATAGATTAAGACTTGCATTCCAGGAGTAAAAGTCTTATGCTTGAGGTGGCGATCATGCCATGCCTTCTATTTTTGTTTCTCCATGTCCTGACTCTAATGTGCGAGTAAACGAACTTCATCTAATTGCATTAAAGCATCTAGGTGAACTTTCAATGATGCTTTTGTTGGCAATTTGAGTGTCATGGTATACAAGGAGATTGTTGTCTGTAATATTGTCATTGATGTCAAATGATGAATGTTCTATCAAGCATTAATGACAAAGGTGTTGAGCTGAATAGATCAATTGTAGAGTCCTCATGAAGATTGTATGTGCACCTTGAATTCCCAGAATAGTCATGTGAATGCCTCTGCTAGTTTGTTGAATAGGGCTTAGTACATAGTTTGTTGGTGACTACATTTGCATTTATGGCAACATCTGGAGGAAACAATCACACCAGGCTACTCAGATTTGTGCCTATTCCTTGTGGTCCAAGATCTGAGTCATGCAGATGGAAGGAGCAAAGATTATGCAGGTGCAAAAGTAGGGCTCCTAGGCAGTTGAATGGTATCTGAACACTTAGTTGATTTTACAAGCTTGGTCTATTCTTTCAGAAAAGTGTCTTGGTCAATTCTTTCAGAAATATTGGTTGAGTCAATTCTTTCGGAAATATTGGTTAAATCAATTCTTTCGGAAATATTGTTCCGAACAAAAGATACGAAGGATGTGTTTTCTTTCGGAGAAAGTGCCTAGTTAAATTCTTTCGAAAAATGGTTAAGTTCTCGTCGAACAAAAAGTCCGAAGGAAATAGGTCCTGAACAAAGCTTCCGAAGTGGACCTTTACAAAAAAGCCGAAGGGTATGTAGATGCTTGCAGAAATGCTGAAGGGTAGTTTGCAAAAGGCCGAAGGATATATGGACGTTTACAAAGTTGCCAAAGGGTACTTTACAAAAAACCCGAAGGGTATGTAGACGCTTGCAAAAATGCCGAAGGGTATGTGGACCTTTACAAAAAAGCCGAAGGGTATGTGGACCTTTACAAAGTTGCCAAAGGGTACTTTACAAAAAACCCGAAGCGTACGTGTCCTAAACAAAAGTGCCGAAAGACATCAGCGAAGAATTGAAGGGCAATTCAAGAAGTCCCGATGGACAGGCATTTTGTTGGGGAAATTGTCCCGATGGACACTTTGACAAAAAACCCACAGAAATTGTCCCGAGACAAAAAACCAGCGAAAATTGTCCCGAAGGACACTTTGACAAAAAGTCCACGGAAATTATCCCGAAGAGCCCTTGACAAAAAACCCACAACTTTTTGTCCGAATGATAGTTCGAAGAAAGATAGTGGACACTTGCAAAGCTCCTGCAAAACATTTCTGAAGAGAGAGGACAATTGAAAAAACTCGAAGGGTAGTTCGAATGAAGGGAAAGGACACTTGAGAATTTGCCGAAAGACATAGGGCACTTCCACAAGTGCCGAAGGACAATTGCAGAGAACACAAGGACCATTACAAAGCTTCCGAAGGATCACTTGGATTGTTTCGAAAAGAATCTAGGGCAAGTGGACGCTTAAAAAGTTTTTGAAGGATATTTCGGCTGAAGTATAAGACACTTGCAATATTGCCAAAGGATCAAGGCGAGATTAAAGATCGAGCATATCGAATATAATCGAAAGGAGCGAAAGCGAACCAATCATATAGAAAATATCGAGATGCAAGAAAGAGCTCGACGATTAATGCAAGAGAGATCGACGGTTCTGTTTCAAAAGTGGAAATATCTGACAGTTCAAAATAGACAGTGAATGGTGCCAATGACAAGATGAATAATCCTCGTTTAAAGACATGCCCAGACAAACGGTGAGCTCGAAAAGTCTACACGGAGCCTGAGATCGATCGATCCAACCGATCAATCATCGATTAAGGAAATGGCACAATAATGACCTAAATCCAGCAGTTGCCAAACATAGTAAAGAGACCTGACCATCCATTGTAGTGTGTTGCATGAACCGAGACACGAGAAAGCATATAAGTCAAAGTCACATTGAATGAGAACCAGAAAAGGGGTGTTGAAGTGTGAACGCAATTGAAGATGTGGAACCCTAAACTCATTGTCTATACATATACGACATCTTGAACATTGTAATAAGCTTTTGTTGCTACTGTTGTCACAATTTTGAGAGTGAGTCAAACGCTGTTGATAAAAAGATACATGCAGACAAAGTAAAAATGTAGAAGAAAAAGGGTGAATGAAGCGTGTCTAAATAGAATATATCCAAACATATGCAGACAGAGTAAAAAGGCAAAAGAAAAAGGGGGAATGAAGCATGTTTGAATAGAATATGACCAGACGTATGCAGACAAAGTAAAAGGCAAAGAGAAAAGGGAATGAAGTGTGTCCAACCAAAACATATCCAGACAAAAAGAGAGTGAGGCAAAGAGAAAGTGAAGACACAGAGAATGTGCAGAGTTTGAGCAGTTACAGACCAGACTTGTAACAGAGTAATAGAGTTGGATTCATATATGAATCTGTTTTTGTATTCTGAAGTTATAGCTTCATAAATATGATAGGTTGATGCCATCAAATAGACTGAGTTGGTGCTCAGTTAGGAAGTGGGTGCTTCCTTCGAGTGAGTGCTCTTGAATATAACCAATGAGGTTTGCTAGTGAGGCATTTAACTGTAATGCTGGATTAGAATAGTAGATTCTGGCAACCATTCTCACCATGGCTTTTTTCTTTGCGTTTTCCACATATAAATCTGGTGTAATGTGTTTTTGTATGTGTGTGTGATCTTTGCATCTATTCTTTGATTTGCATATGATTTGTATCTCCTCTAAAAAGTATAAATCAACTAGTTTTAGCTCATCTACTGATTCACCCCCCCTCTCAGTAGATAGTTGTGTTCAACAATTGGTATCAAAGCTTAGGGTTCCTTAGGAGAAGCTTAATCGGCTTAGGTAGATCTTGGTCAGTGAACACAATGGCTAGTCAAGAAGGATCTTCATCAAACACAGCTCCTGTATTTGATGGGTCTAACTATGCTTTTTGGAGCATAAGGATGGAAGCATTTTTGTCCTCATTAGGACTTGATGTATGGATGTCTATAGTAAATGGACATACAGCCCCTGTTGTAGCTCCTATTGATCAGGCTGCCAAGAAGGCATATAAAAACAACGCCAAGGCAAAGAATGTTATTCTTTGTGGACTGTCAAACTCAAAATTTGTCAAAGTTATGCACTGTCAGAGTGCAAAAGACATCTGGAACAAGTTAAAGAGTATTTATGAAGGAGATGACAGAGTGAAACAAGCCAAGCTGCAAACATAAAAAGGGCAGTTTGAGAGTCTTAAGATGAATGAAGAAGAAAATATTGCCAACTACCTCCTTAGAGTAGATAAAATAGTGAATGTTATCGGAGGTTTTGGTGAAGAAATGGAAGAGTCGACTATAGTCAAGGTGTTAAGATCGCTGCCATCAAGATATGATTTGAAAATTTCTTCAATAGAGGAAACAAGAGATTTGGACAAACTCACTGTTGATGAGTTGCATGGAACATTCACAACGTATGAGATGAGAATGGGAGAGATAGACATCTTTAAAAGATAAGTTGCATTCAAAGTAGCAAAGCAGGCAAAAGAAGAAACTTCTGTCTAAATTTGAGGAGTCTGATGGAGAAGCTAATTTTGTCAGAAAACTAAAAAGGGGATCAAGGAAATATAAAAACAAGCTACCGTTCAAATGTTTTAATTGCGGTAAGGTAGGACACTTTGCTGCCAAATGTCCATATAATAAAAGGGACAATTTTGAGCAAGAAGAGAGAAGCAAAAAGGTGAAACCCCACTATGCAAGATGGGAAAACTTCTTCAAGAGTAAGAAAGGGTTATGTAGAAAAGAAGACAGTGACTCAGTGAAGGGTAGTGATAGCAATAGTTCGGATGATGATCATCATTGTGCTTTTGTAGCAAAGGGAAAAGAATTCATGTTCATGTTAAAAGAATCCACTCCCATAAATCAAGAACAGGACGAAGATGAAGATTGGGATGAAGAAGAGGAAGGTGAAGTTGATCTAGAAGATGAGCTAGTTTGTGCTCTAGAAGAGATTGAGAAACTAAGAAAAGAGAACTCAAAACAGAAGGAGCTTGACAAATCTAATCAAATGATAGTGACTCTAAAAACTCAACTTGAGGAGGCTAAAAGAATAGTAGTTAATATGGAACTACAGACAAAATCCAAAGAATGCATGAAGCTTGAGGTAGAAATAGTAGATTTGAGGAAAGAACTTGAGAAGGCAAAAAATCAAATAGACAAAAATTTAAAGTTGATAAAAGGATCAGACATTCTTAATGAATTAATCAGCGGTTAGAGGCCTTCAAATGAAAAATCCGGTCTTGGATATGAGAAAGGAAATGGCTAATCAACTAATACGTCGACCAACCTATATGATAATTTCAAAATAGGAGCAGAAGCAAAGAAAGAAAGGATCAGCAAGGACACTAAGAATGATCCAAACAAAGACAAGAGAGAAGAATGAATTCTGAAAGGAATCCTGAAATCAAAGATGTAGAAGGATATACTAAAGTGGCAGATTTGAAGAAACGGAAGTGTATGAAAGTTCAATATATTGCACCAAAGAATGTTATCACCAGGTATTATTCATCTTTTTATGGTTATTGTTACAACTGTAATCAGTTTGGTCATAGGGCTATTGAATATAGAGTTGTACCTACAAGGAGAACTAATTTTGTAAGTAGAAACTCATTTGCTCCTTTGTTAGATTCAAGTACAATATGCTTCAATTGCAATAATTTTGGTCATATAGCCAGGCATTGTAGGACTAACCTTGTAATGTCAAAAATAAGCAATGTAAAGAAAGGCAAATCTCTTAATAAGAACAAAGGTTCACAAGTCATTAATGAAGGAAAGAAAAGGACTTATGAGAAACTTAAGAAGATATCGAAAGTGAAAAATCAATCCTTGATTGCTCAACCAACACTTCACGCCAAAAAACAGAATTTGTGGGTGATAGACAGTGGGTACTCAAAGTGTAATGTCCCCAAATTTCTATTAAATTGATTTAATTAATTATTATGGAAATAAATAAAATAGCTTAATAAAATAAATTTGACTTCTTCTAGAAGTCTCCTGGAAGCCTTTAAAAGAAGGGGAAGGCAAAACATTTGGATCATCTATCATCTAATATCTTCTTTTACAAAAATTATTCTGAGAAGCTTGAATCAGTGATTCAGCTGGAAATCTCTGAGGACGAAACCCTTCAGTAGATTGGCGAAGAGTTGGACGAAACCCCAGCGCTTTGTCGGAGGTGGATTCGAGACGGAATCCAGATTGTGCATATTGGTCAGATCGGGAGCTTCAGAGGCCATTCACAGAGTATACCAGGGTTCAGCCTATGCAAACGGGTTCCAGGTATTTATTCATTGTTTAGCCTCCAGATTTATATATTCTATTTGCATATCAGGTTCGGGTACGGAATCCGTACGGATTGACAGATCGGCACCAGGCCGTACCAGTAGGGTCAGGGATAGGAAAGGGCTCAGTTCGGACGCAGGGTTATACAGAGACCGACATCGGCATATAGACCGACATCGGCCGATTATCTACCGACGCCGGCAGTCAGGCAGTCAGACAGGCAGAGGTCACCTTCAGACGACCGACGTCGGCATCCTCAGCGACCGACATCGGCGACTGTGTTTTCTGGACACAGCAGGCCGAGAGCACGCAATCCCAGGTTTTTATTTCCAGTTTAGTAGTTATTATAATAATTGGGTTTTGAGACCAATCTGTAATAATTTTATAAACATCTGGGCTATAGTATCAGTTACATTCGGTTTTATATCTTTGTCCAAGTGATTGAATGCTGTAATTAGTGGAAATCAAATTTATTTGCTTTCAATCCTAGTTTGGGATCTTTCAGTGGTATCAGAGCCGTGTTCCTGCCAGCCTGTGAGGTTTTGTGTTGTGGAATTCCTAGTGAAACTATTTTGTTATCAGATTGTTTCACAATGGGAAAACTCTACAAGATGTTTGGGCTTACACCACCCAACATCCCTCCAAAAGATAAATCTAATGAAGAGATAGAAATGATGAAAACTCTCATCACTACTCAGCCCCTGATTGTTCAAGCCTTAGACCGATTACAGTATTCCTTGGAGCGGTTGGAGGTAAATAGACACAGAGGCAGCCAGAGCAGATCAGTGTCTGTGGTGGGAAGTCAGCATAGATACCAGTCTTCTATTGCAGCTTCTTTGGATGGGCAAGAATCATGTGTTGTGAAAGTTGATCCTGTGATTAGTGGAGCAGCCACTAATATTTTGAATACACATGATGAAGAAGATAGCTTACAGTGGAATGATGTCATCACTAATTGTTTTGAGGACAGCAGCATTATATCCCCTCATTCTGGCGACATAGGAGCTTGTGATCATGAGAAAGCCAATGATATGATATCACCCATTGAGGGCAGCCCTACACCATTTGGTAGACATGTAGATATCCAGGATAAGAGGACTGATTTTGTATATTTTGGCAGTGAAGAGGTAAATAAGTCCAAAAAACTTAATGAAGAATGGTTACAAAAAGCCAAAGAGGCTAGATTAGTGGCTGCCAATGCGAGAAAACATCTTCAGAACCTGGAGAGACAAAAAGGAATCACAATAGGATCATCTTGTGACGGTTTACAACGAGATCTACAAGGGTTGCAGTTTCAGTCAGAGGAGGTACCCGACACTGATATTGAAGGTAGCATGGAGAGTGTTGAGCAGGTACAGGGACAGTTGGAGTTAGAATTCATTTCTGAGGAGTATGTGGTTGAGGCTCACACACATATTCAGGACTTGGGAGTACCTGATTCTGAGGAGTTTGGGATCCCAGTGGAGTCGAGTTTTCAGATTGATTTTTCTCACACAAATGACAGTGTGGTACAGTTGGTTGTACCACCATTACAGAGGGAGCAGTTATGGGATGGAGTAACACCATCTTTTGTAGATGGAATTTGCAGTTACCAATTACACAACGTACAGTATCGACGCATCCAAGGCCGTTGTGATTTCAGAGATGGGTTGAGCTGTGTTCGCCAATTTGATTATGGGTTCCTCTTTGTTTTACTTCTGATGATATTGCAAGGACTCACATTGATTTACAGCAGTACAGAGCATAACTACATTTGGGACCCAGGAGGATCGAGTGGTTCATTGTTCTGAGATTGCTTGGGACAAGCAATCTCCAGGAAGGGAGGACTGTAATGTCCCCAAATTTCTATTAAATTGATTTAATTAATTATTATGGAAATAAATAAAATAGCTTAATAAAATAAATTTGACTTCTTCTAGAAGTCTCCTGGAAGCCTTTAAAAGAAGGGGAAGGCAAAACATTTGGATCATCTATCATCTAATATCTTCTTTTACAAAAATTATTCTGAGAAGCTTGAATCAGTGATTCAGCTGGAAATCTCTGAGGACGAAACCCTTCAGTAGATTGGCGAAGAGTTGGACGAAACCCCAGCGCTTTGTCGGAGGTGGATTCGAGACGGAATCCAGATTGTGCATATTGGTCAGATCGGGAGCTTCAGAGGCCATTCACAGAGTATACCAGGGTTCAGCCTATGCAAACGGGTTCCAGGTATTTATTCATTGTTTAGCCTCCAGATTTATATATTCTATTTGCATATCAGGTTCGGGTACGAAATCCGTACGGATTGACAGATCGGCACCAGGCCGTACCAGTAGGGTCAGGGATAGGAAAGGGCTCAGTTCGGACGCAGGGTTATACAGAGACCGACATCGGCATATAGACCGACATCGGCCGATTATCTACCGACGCCGGCAGTCAGGCAGTCAGACAGGCAGAGGTCACCTTCAGACGACCGACGGCGGCAGGGTATCGACCGACGTCAGCATCCTCAGCGACCGACGTCGGCGACTGTGTTTTCTGGACACAGCAGGCCGAGAGCACGCAATCCCAGGTTTTTATTTCTAGTTTAGTAGTTATTATAATAATTGGGTTTTGAGACCAATCTGTAATAATTTTATAAACATCTGGGCTATAGTATCAGTTACATTCGGTTTTATATCTTTGTCCAAGTGATTGAATGCTGTAATTAGTGGAAATCAAATTTATTTGCTTTCAATCCTAGTTTGGGATCTTTCACAAAGCACATGACTGGTGACAAGAGCAAGTTCACCAAGTTGAGCAAGTACAAGGAAGGCACTGTCAACAGCAGTAAAAATCAAAGGCAAAGGAACCTGCATATTGATGGTAAGCTTCCTACACATGACGTTCTTTATGTCAAAGGACTGAAGCATAATCTATTGAGTGTCAGCCAAATGTGTGACAATGGATATAAGATCACATTTGATGCCGAAGGCTGCAAGCTAAAGAGATATGGCAAAACAGTTGCAGAAGGGAAAAGGACCGAGAATAATATCTACAATCTTGTTGAGGTAAACAGTAATAATTGCCTCATAGGAAAGGTTGATGAAAGCTGGTTGTGGCATAGGAGAATAAGACATGTCAATTTTGATAATCTAGTCAAAGTAAGTTTGAATAAGTGTGTAAGACATGCTCAAAATAACCAAACCCGCAGATACTACATGCAGAGAATGTCAATTAGACAAGCAAACAAGGGTCAAGTTTCAAATAAAAGAATATGTGACTACAAAGCCTCTGCAATTAGTCCATACTGATCTTTGTGGTCCTACCTAGACAAGAGGATCAAAAGGAGTTTATTACTTCATGTTGTTCGTAGATGATTATTCAAGGATGACATGGGTAAGTTTTTTGAAGGACAAATCTCAAGCCTTTGAGAGATTTAAGATCTTTAGGGCCATGGTTGAAAATGAAATTGGAAGAAAGATCAAATGTTTGAGATTAGATAAAGGTAGAGAATTCACCTCCAATGAGTTCATAGAATATTGTGAGAAGCATGGGATTAAAAGGCACTACTCTGCTGCAAGAACTCCATAGCAAAATGGAGTTGTTGAGAGAAAGAATAGGACTGTTAAGGAGATGGCCAGAACAATATTGAAAGAGGCCAAATTATCTTATGGATATTGGAGAGAAGCAGTCCAAACAACAGTTTATACCCTGAACAGAGTTCAACTAAGGGTGAAAAGTGATAAAATGCCATATGAACTATCGTATGAAAAGCCTACATCAGTTAAATACTTCAGAGTGTTTGGAAGCAAATGCTACATCAAAAGAAAGGAGGACAAACTAGGCAACTTTGAGTCAAGATGTGATGAGGGAATTTTTCTTGGTTACTCCACTCATAGCAAAGCCTATGTATGTTACAATAAGAGGCTACATAAAATAGTTGAGAGCATCAATGTCAAGGTCGAAGAAGGATTTAAACATGTCAACCCTATTGAGGAGATCAGAATTGAAGAATTTGGAGCAGAAAACGAAGAAGATAGTGAAGAGGAGGAAGAAAAGAGTGAAAAGGCACCTACAAGGTTTGTTCAAAAGGAACATCCCAAGGAGCAGATAATTGGCAACAAAAATGAGGGAGTTCAAACTAAGAGAAGAGCTGTAATGAACAAGGAGCAAGTAAATTTTGCTCTATTTTCAGAGATTAAGCCTAAAAACTTTAGTAAAGCCAGCAAGGATGAAAACTGGTTAAAAGCCATGGAAGAAGAACTGAGTCAAATAAAAAAGAACAAAACATGGGAACAAAATGGGTTTACAGAACCAAACTCAATGAAGATGGAGTTGTCATAAGAAACAAAGCAAGATTGGTGTGCAAGGGATATCCACAAGTAGAAGGCATAGACTTTGTAGAGACATTTGCTCCAGTGGCAAAACTGGAAGCCATGAGAATGTTTTTGGCATTTTTTGTTCATAAGAAGTTCAAAGTATATCAAATGGATGTAAAGTCAACCTTTTTGAATGGAAACTTAGAAGAGGAAGTCTACATTGAACAACCAAAAAGTATTCAGCGAGTGGATGAAAAAGATTATGTGTGCAGACTGAAAAAGGCATTGTATGGTCTGAAACACGCACCTAGAGTATGGTATTCAAGATTGGATCAATACCTGGAACAATAAGGCTTCAGTAAAGGATGTGCAGACAACAATTTGTACTTTAGATCAGAAGATAAGCATATGTTGATTATTGTTGTCTATGTAGATGATATCTTTGGAGGTGGCAATAGTAATATGTGCAAAGAATTTGCCACACAAATGCAAAGTGAATTTGAAATGTCTATGCTAGGAGAACTTTTGTTCTTTCTTAATTTACAAATTGCACAAACCAATGAAGGGATATTCATATCTCAAACCAAGTATGCAAAAGAGATGCTCAAGAAATTTGGAATGGAAGACAACAAACCAGTTAGTACTCCCATGATAACTAGATGCAAGCTGAGCAAAGAAGATGAGTCCTCTAATGTGAGAAATACTATGTATAGATCAATGATAGGCAGCTTGTTGTACCTAACTGCATCAAAACTAGACATCATGAAAGTTGTATGCATGGTTGCAAGATTTCAAGCAGCTCCCAAGGAATCACATGTCAATGCTGTGAAAAGAATCTTTAAATACATCAAGAGCACAATTGACTATGGTCTGTGGTACTCTACAAGTGACAATCTCACTTTGATTGCATATGCAGATGTTGATTGGGCAAGAAGTGTGGATGACAGGAGAAGCACTAGTGGTGGTGCATTCTTCCTCGAAAATAGACTCGTGTCATCACTAAGCAAAAAGCAAGAGTCGATTACGCTTTCTACAGCATAATCAGAGTATGTAGTAACAGCAGCATGTTGCACCCAATTATTGTGGATAGCAAACTCTCAGAGACATCAAGGTAGAATACAAAGAACCCATTTCTATCTTTTGTGATAACTCAAGTGCCATAAACATATCTAAGAATCCAGTGATGCATTCCAAAACTAAGCATATATCCATCAAATATCATTTTCTAAAAGAAAAGGTTGTAGATCAAGAGGTCAAAATTGAGTATGTGCCAACAAAGGACCAAATTGCAGATATATTTACCAAGCCTCTTCCCAAGGAGCAATTTGTGTATCTAAGAGAGAAGTTGGGGATAGTGGCTCCCACACCACATCACTAGCTTTTAGTGATAGGACATGAATCCAAAGGGAGTATTGAAGGAATAGTATTAACTCTTGGATTAAGAGAAAAAGCAGTCTGGTGAGATCACTATGCTATTTGATGACAAAGGTGTGTTGGCTCTAGATCACTATGCCTATCTATATAGAGATATGTCAATTATTGATTGGTCTTTTAGACCAATGCTATATTTATGATCTTTTGAACGGCAATGGAGTCAGGGGAGCTAGATCTAAAAGTGTCCGAGTAAGAGTTTCGGCAAATGTGTCACTGCCAAAGGGGGAGTTTCTATCAACAGTGCTCTAACCAGCCAGGTCCAAGGATCAGAACAGCCAGACAGTAAAGAAGTAGTCCGTTTCCATGTTATGGCAATGACTCTTTGTCATTAATGTCAAAGGGGGTGAAAGCAGATTGATTAAGGAATGAAGAAGGGTAGTCATTCTGAAGATGTTTTGCCATCAATGACAAAGGGGGAGATTGTTGGCAATTTGAGTGACATGATGTACAAGGAGATTGTTGTCTGTAATATTGTCATTGATGTCAAATGATGAATGTTCTATCAAGCATTAATGACAAAGGTGTTGAGTTGTGTTGAGCTAAACAGATCAGTTGTAGAGTCCTCATGGAGATTGTATGTGCACCTTGAATTCCCAGAATAGTCATGTGAATGCCTCTGCTAGTTTGTTGAATATGGCTTAGTACACAGTTTCTTGGTCACTACATTTGCATTTATGGCAGCATCTGGAGGAAACAATCACACCAGGCTACTCAAGTTTGTGCATATTCCTTGTGGTCCAAGTTCTAAGTCATGCGGATGGAAGGAGCAAAAGTTATGCAGGTGCAAAAGTAGGGCTCCCATGCAGTTGAATTGTATCTGAACACTTAGTCGATTTTACAAGCTTGGTCTATTCTTTTGGAAAAGTGTCTTGGTCAATTCTTTCAGAAATATTGGTTGAGTCAATTCGTTCGGAAATATTGGTTAAGTCAATTCTATCGGAACAATTGTTCCGAACAAAAGATTCGAAGGAAGTGTTTTCTTTCGGAGAAAGTGCCTAGTTGAATTCTTTTGGAAAAATGGTTAAGTTCTTGTCGAACAAAAAGTCCGAAAGAAATAGGTCCCGAACAAAGCTTCTGAAGTGGACCTTTACAAAAAAGCCAAAGGGTATGTAGACGCTTGCAAAAATGCCGAAGGGTAGTTTGCAAAAGGCCGAAGGGTATATGGACGTTTACAAAGTTGCCAAAGGGTACTTTACAAAAAACCCGAAGGGTATGTAGACGCTTGCAAAAATGCCGAAGGGTAGTTTGGAAAAGGCCGAAGGGTATGTGGACCTTTACAAAAAAGCCGAAGGGTATGTGGATGTTTATAAAGTTGCCAAAGGGTACTTTACCAAAAACCCGAAGGGTATGTGTCCTAAACAAAAGTGCCAAAAGATATGAGCGAAGAATTGAAGGGCAATTCAAGAAGTCCTGAAGGACACTTAGGCATTTTGTCAGGGAAATTGTCCCAAAGGACACTTTGACAAAAAACCCGCGAAAATTGTCCCGAAGGACACTTTGACAAAAAACCCGCGGAAATTGTCTCGAAGAGCCCTTGATAAAAAACCCACAACTTTTTGTCCAAAGGATAGTTCGAAGAAAGATAGTGGACACTTGCAAAGCTCCCGCAAGACATTTATGAAGAGAGAGGACACTTGCAAAACCCCGAAGGGTAGTTCGAATGAAGGGAAAGGACACTTGAGAATTTGCCGAAAGACATAGGGCACTTCCACAAGTGTCGAAGGACAATTGCGAAGGACACAAGGACCATTACAAAGCTTCCGAAGGATCACTTGGATTGTTTCAGAAAGAATTTAGGGCAATTGGATGCTTAAAAAGTTTCCGAAGGATATTTCAGCTGAAGTATAAGACACTTGCAATATTGCCAAAGGATCCAGGCGAGATTAAAGATTGAGCATATCGAATATAATCAAAAGGAGCAAAAGCGAACCAATCATATAGAAAATATCGAGATGCAAGAAAGAGCTCGATAGTTAATGCAAGAGAGATCGACGGTTCTGCTTCAAAAGTGGAAATATCTTATGGTTCAAGATAGACAATGAATGGCGCCAATGACAAGATGAATAATCCTCGTTTAAAGACATGACCAGACAAACGATGAGCTCGAAAAGTCTACACGGAGCCCGAGATTGATCGATCCAACCGATCAATCATCGATTAAGGAAATGGCACAATAATGACGTGAATCCAGTAGTTGCCAAGCATAGTAAAGAGCCCTGACCATTGCAGTGTGTTGCACGAACCGAGACACGGGAAAGCATATAAGTCAAAGTCGCATTGAATGAGAACCAGAAAAGGGTGTTAAAGTGTGAACGCAATTGAAGATGTGGAACCCTAAACTCGTTGTCTATACATATACGACATCTTGAACATTGTAATAAGCTTTTGTTGCTGCTACCATTGCAATTTTGAGAGTGATTTAAAGGCTGTCGATAAAGAGATACATGCAGACAGAAGAAAAAGGGTGAATGAAGCGTGTCTAAATAGAATATATCCAAACATATACAGACAAAGTAAAAAGGCAGAAGAAAAAGGGAGAATGAAATGTGTTTGAATAGAATATGACCAGACGTATGCAGACAAAGTAAAAGGCAGAGAGAAAAGGGAATGAAGTGTGTCCAACCAGAACATATCCAAACAAAAAGAGAGTGAGGCAAAAAGAAAGTGAAGACACACAGAGAATGTGCAGAGTTTGAACAGTTATAGATCAAACTTGTAACAGAGTAATAGAGATGGATTCATATATGAATCTATTTTTGTATTCTAAAGTTGTAGCTTCATAAATCTGATAGGTTGGTGCCATCAGACAGACTAAGTTGGTGCTCAGTTAGGAAGTGGGTTCTTTCTTAGAATGGGTGCTCTTGAATGTACCCAATGAGGTTTGTCAGTGAGGTTGGATTAGAACAGTAGATTCTAGCAACCATTCTCATCGTGGTTTTTCCCTTTGGGTTTTCCACGTATAAATCTGGTGTAATGTGTTTTTGTGTGTGTGTGATCTTTGCATCTATTCTTTGATTTGCATATGATTTGTATCTCCTCTAAAAAGTATAAATCAACTAGTTTTAGCTCATCTACTGATTCACCCCCCCTCTCAGTAGATAGTTGTGTTCAATAGCTTCATCATCTAGTTGTCCAACACACGCAATGCAAAGAGAGGGAACCAAGAACTCTATTGGAAGAATTGCCTCGGTACCGAATACGAGATTGAAAAGCGTGCTTTTGTTGAGGCGCTTGTAAGTAGTGCGGTATGCCCAAAGTACTATAGACACCTGATCATCCCAGTTAGTGCATCCAATATTACATATCTTCGTTAAAGTCATGCCCAAGATCTTGTTGAACACCTCAGCAGTGCCATTTGCCTGGGGATGATATGGTGTGGTCTTTTGGTGAGCAATCATGAATTCAGCAAACAGTACACAGATAGTCTCATTGAGAAAGTGAGTACCACAGTCACTAGTAAAACTCAATGGACAACCAAACCTTGTAATAATATGTTCCCAGATTAATCTCGTAGCAGTAGTAGTTGTACAATCTCGTGTTGGTGCAGCTTCAACCCAACAAGTGAGATAGTCAGTTGCAATGATAACGTAGTGTGAACCAGTAAGCCACCCTGTTGGGTTGATGGGGCCAACAAAGTCAATGGCCCACTTTTCAAAAGGTTCCTGTGAGAATAGGATGAAGTGGCATCGCATCCCGCAAATTGGGCTTCCCCACACGCTAACAAATGTCACATTGGCGTGCATAAAGCTTAGCATCTTAAAAAAGTGTAGGCCACCATAAATCGGCTAACAGAACTTTTTGCGCAGTAGCTTCTCCGGCATAATGTCCTCCAACAATACCTTCATGGACCTCGTGGAGCACATCAACGCGCTCATGTTTCATGACGCATCATCAAAGTGCCTCATCTCGACCAAGCTTATAAAAGTCTCTGATGAGATAGAATGGAGCAGTGCGAACGATGAGTTGCTTCTTGGCTAGAGTGCTTAAACGAGCTAGAGCTAATCCAGTAGTCAAAAAGGCTGCTATGTCCAACTCCTCAAGAACGCGCAGGACATGAAACAACTACATGTCAGGCAAGTCATCCTCGATGGCGCGTGCCGGTTCACCAAAATCAATTCATGAGAGATGGTTGGGACTGTAATTGGCCTTATCAGGATTAACCATGACAGAGAACTATAGCAAATTCGACCATGAAAAATTGGTTTGTTACCTAGATACTTCAATGCTTCATGGTCTGTGAAGAAAACAAAAGGGGTTGCCAATAGATATTGTCGAAACTTTTGAAGGGCATAGACCATAGAGAGTGTCTCGTGCTCCATAGTGGTATAGTTCCTTTTGGTCGGAGTAAGTTTTCTACTTGAAAAGTATATAGGGTGATCAAAATTACCCTCACCAGGCTAAGCAAGTATTGCACCAACTGTCATCCCAAAAGCATCGACATTGACATGGAACGGTTGAGTCCAGTCGGGGAACTGCAAAATTAGTGCGGTGATGGGCTTACCTTTAAGGCAACAAAAGCTTCTTGGCACGAGCAGGTCCAAATGAGATGTTCATTATGTTTCAGGAGCTCCTCTAGAGGCACTGCAATCCTTGCATATCCACGGATAAATTTCCTATAGTACCATGTCTAGCCTAGGAAGGCACAAACCTCTCGTTGGGTAGTTGACAGTGGCAGACGGAGGATGGCAATCTTGGCGGGGTCCACTAGAAGTCCATCTCGGCAAATAATGTGACCAAGGAGAATGCCGAACAAAGTAACAAAAAGACACTTCTTCAAGTTGAGAGAAATTTGAAGTGTCTTGCAACACTCAATGTCCCCCTTTTTGGCATAGCTTTTTTTTGGAGTCCTTAGCTTGGTTGTTCCCACAAAGCAAGGGAAGGAAGAAAAGGGAACATGGAGGGAGGCTAATCTATGAACAAGAGAGGTAAAAAGTACTTAATTGTTCTAATTTCCAATTGAGTTTGCAAAAGATACTTTTTGTCTTATGTTCACTTAAGTTTGGGTCATGGGAGCCTAAACCCTCAATAATGTGAGTTTTAAAAAGATAAAGTGCTTATGTTTTGAAAGGTTACAACCCTCCAACTTGAGCGCCACCCTTCGAGGTTGGTTATAAAAGCAAAAACAAAATATTGTAAATGGGATATGTTGAATATCGATTTGGAAATTTGGATCAAGTATGTCAAGCTTGATTTCCATCTCTTGAGGACAATAACCTTCAAGAAGTGATAAAGGTTTGGGGACGTAAACCTCTTCCTTCTACTTGGGCAACTCTATTCAAGAGTTGTAAGTGAGCTTCAAAATTGCATGTGTACATGCAAGTAGATCTACAAAGGTGTTTTTGGATACCACCTTCATTGATGAAAAATTGCAAGCCCTATTGAAAACTGGGTTTTGTTATTTTCACAGGTTTTGAAGAAGGGCGAATCATCTTGAGAGCTTGTTCATGGTACGAAAGATCATCCCAAGGTGTGGTGACTTGCCTAGGGAGTTGGGTGAGCCACTTGGAGGGGTCGTTGGAGCCAAGGAAGGTTGAATATTATTTTATTGAATTTTCCAGCTAGGGCAACTTGATTGGAGAGCACATTTTGAGGACATATTGCAAATATTTTATACTAATTTTTCAGCTTGGATAACTTGTCCTAGGAGTCCTTTGGAGGCTATTTGGTGAAATTTTGGTGAGTAAAATAATCTGATTTTATTTCCTATATTTTCTGAGGTAAGGCAAACCAGTTGGGAAGGAAATTGAGCATCTTTGGAGGGTTTTCAGACTCCGTTTGACAAGGTACAAATTGTTATACTATTTCTGATTTTTGTGGCTATTTATCATAAGGGTTTGAAAGAAATTGAAAGGAAAAGACTAGGATTTCATTCTGAACATTCTGCCATTAATTTCGAAGTGAGGCGATTCGCTTGTAGAGGATTTTCTGAGGGTTGTAGGGTGCTTTTAGACCCTAAACAGTGGACAAATAATTCAATAATTATTTGTGTATTTTTGGCATGTTTTTTCGGGGACTTTGACATCCTCTTGAGAGTGAATCCAAAGGTAAATTCTGATTCAATTCATACAGTAATTTTTAGCACATTGGCAACTTGCATTGAAGGGTTTGATGGCCATTGGAAGGGCTAATTTGAGGTTATTTCATTCTGAAATATTTCTATAATTTTTCATTATTATTGGTGAGTATTTGCAAGGGTTTGAAGGTTGATTTGGCAAGGGATAATGTAGTGGTACTTTTAGAAGAAAATCAAAATATTGCAAGGGTACTTTCCAACAATACATCTTCATTTCTCTCACCAAAACAGGTATTTAATCAAGATTTATGTATAACATTTCATATGGATTAAAGGTGAAATTCAATGGATATATACCACATTAGTTGTGGAATTCATTGTGCAACATTGGCGCCTAGGGTTTGTTTCTATTTGTGGTGTTTTTGAGCATCTTAATTCAGCTAGGGTTTGCTGATTTAAATTTCCAGAATTCAGTTTTGTTTGGGTTGGTTAAGGGTTTGTTGGAAAACCCTCTTTTTTCATTATTGTCCCAATTTGGAGACATTACATTTTACCAAGCCGTAACTATCCAATCATCCAGATAAACCTGAAGGAACTTATGGATAAAGTCCTTGAAGGCCTCAATGGCTATTCTAAAAATACAACTGGGGCATTTTTTAACCCGAAAGGCATGACAGTGTACGCAAAAAATCCCCATTCAATAGCAAATGTAGTCATGTCTATCCTCTGCAATCTGGACATCATGGTACCCAGAGAAACCATCTGTGAAGGTATAAATTTCACACCCAATGACACCTTTTAGGATTTTTTCGATGAATGGTGTTGGCAAAGGATCAGCAACGCAAGTAGCAATAAGTAACCTGTAATCCACACAAATTCTTATGCGCCCATCCTTTTTAATGCTTATCACCATAAGGTGACCCACTCAGACTCATCGATAGGTGTAATGACTCAGGTGCATAACATATAATCAATTTCTTCATTAACACGTGCATGCAAAATAGGATTCATTCGATAAGGCCATTCCTGACTGGGCGAGAACCTTCGACCAGTTTGATATGCATTTTATGCAAAGACGAGTGAACACTCTTTATCTCACTATAGTTTCTGGGGAAAACATCCTAATATTTTTTCAGCAACTCAAACACTTTTAAGATTTTAGTATTGGACCAGTAATTTCCCATAATAGCCATCTTTGGTGTGTCCTCCATGCCAATATTTTGTTGTAAGGTTTGAAGTGGCTCCAAGTACGGGTGTTGTGTATCTGGAATTGTGTCACGAACAGTTCTAGCACCATACTCCATGTGTATATCCAAATGATTGGTCAATGGGTTTGGCGGATCAAATCCCTCACATTCATCCACTTGGAACACAACTTTTTGCTTACCTTTTTGAATTTCTTCTCGGAGTGCATGATTGATTACAGGTTTTGGTGCAGAAGAAGATGACTTCTCAATAGGCTCATTAAAGATGGTCAATCCTTCTTCCAGCATGTCATGTATTATTCGAATCCAATCTTCAACAGGACTAGGGTCACCGATGACTACTTGACGCATTGCTTGAAGTGTAAGGTGCAAATCCATCCTTGGGAACGAATATGATAACACCGAAACCATTTTATCCTTAGGCAGGTGCCAAGAACGTGTACCTAGATGATGCTCCTCATGAACATACCAAGCTCTGGCCCAAGTGCGCAGAGTGCCATAGAACACATGAACCCAAAGATACTCCGGCAAGAAAGTTTCATTAGCAAGCCACATTGTCTCGCATGCCTCAAGGTGAGGTTTTGGTGCTCGAATGCCACTATAGCTGATAGTGCCACGTATGTGGTTGTCATGATGAAATCTATGATGTAATGCAGGACGTATATGTTCTCAATTAAGAAGACATTCATGATGAGTCCGCCACCACCTTGTTGTTGTGCAATCCAGAATGAACAAGTGATTGCACACGATCAACATCAGAATCATAGAAGGCCTCCAATTGTTGGATGAATTCATGAACTTCCATTTGCTCGTGGAACCACGAAACTTCATCTAGCCTTTCAAGCGGCACAACCACAATTGGTCCACACATGACTTGCCCAGTCACGAGATGAACAAATGTATGGCACTTGTGATACTTGTGCCGAGAGTCCTCACGACTGTCGATGGCACCACATACTCTCCCAATAAAGTCATAGTCACCTTGCACCCAACAATCACAGGGGTTACTCATAGTATCAGAGAGGGATTGTGCATCCGTCCATCGTAAGATGCCATCCAGGGTGGGATCATGACATTCACTGCCTCCAACTGTGATGTATATGTGAATGATATCCTCATCAACGTTAACAAGTTCAACATACGAGGGCCCATGAGCTTGCTCCAATGGAATGATGACGCACTGATCAGTATTTTCAAAGCTGATATATCTCTTCTTGAAACATAACACCATAGACGACCCAACAGAGCTGGGAAGTCATCAGCGTCGACCAATTCTAGAAGTTCAAAGTCTACTTTAAAAGGAACATCGAGGATATCCACAGTGGCATTTTTAAGGATGCCAATCGGCAAAGTGCGGGTCTTGTTGGCCATGAATAATACGTGGGGCAAAGGTTGTAAGGTTGGGCTAGCCATCTTTCGCCAAGCATCCTTTGTGAGGACACTGACTTCAGAGCCGGTGTCAACCAAAATGTCCTGGATTACCCATTCATCGATGGCAGCATTCACCAATATTTATTTGTCCTCTTGCAGGTTAGGGGGAATAGGAGTATCTTGTCGTCGAGCATGGTTTAGTCGACAATCTTCAAAAGGCCTTGGTGTCTGATGCTTAAGCCAGTTACATAACAAGGGTACAATATCTTCATCCAATAGGCACTTGTAAAGCTCTTGGAAGTCATCCCACATCACGTCTTGATGCTTTGAGGCCTTTTGCATATCAACACATTGGGCAGCATTACGATCCTTAAGAAATTGGATCTCTCCTTGTAATTCCCTTACCAAATTCATAATATCTTAGAGCAACTCTTTTTATTGCTGAGCATCAGGATTGTTGGCAATCTGAGTATCATTAATAGATGTGGTCTAAAAGGAGATTGATGTCTGAAATATTGTCATTGATGTCAAATGAAGAATGTACTATCAAGCATTAATGACAAAGGTGTTGAGCTGAACAGACCAGTTGTAGAGTCCTCATGGAGTTGTATGTGCACCTTGAATTCCAAGAACAGTCATATGAATGCCTTTGCTAGTTTGTTGAATATGGCTGAGTACACAATTTGTTGGTGACTGGATTTGCATTTATGGCAGCATCTAGAGAAAACAATCACACCAGACTACTCAGGGTTGTGCCTAGTCTTGGTGGTCCAAGTTCCATGTCTTAAGGATGAGTAGAGCAAATGTTACAAATGCTTAAGCTTGTCCTCCAGCGAAAAGCCTACTAAGTTTCCATACTTAGTCGATTTTGCACCTTTGCATTTGTTTGGGGAATTATTTCAAAAGAAGTGACTCGGGCAATTCTTTCGGAAATAATGGTAAAGGAAATTCTTTCAAGAAAATGGTGAAGACTCTTCAGACAGAATGTCTGCAACAAAATTTTCGAAGAGTTTTGTTGACGCAGTGGATTGCACCTTGCACAGGAGGCCGAGCTCCTGCCTTCCACACGCAACAATGGAAACTCCCCTCTTGCCTGTGGGCCTGACAAAATTGGGGGAGAGTCTCTAGATAAGGGCTAGCTCCCTTTGATATATCTTTTAGGTCCTGGATTTCCTACTGCTAACAAATAAATGAAAAAAGGGGGGCGGGGGGAGGGGGGTTGAAAAGGGAGAAGGATGCTGAAAACAGAACCTAAACCTAAACTAAAAGGTGATACACCAAAAAAGTTGATCTGCTTAGCTCAAACATACGCTTTTCACCAAGACGCTGTCATACACTTCATCTGATGTGGGAAACTCTTCTGTATCAGTGAGTCAGGGGTCCGTAGAAATACAGGGAGGAAGAACTATCAAAAGTGTTCTGAGACACACTATGGCAGCCTGTTCACATGCACCTATACTCCTGCTGTAGACACTTCTAGCTAACCTGCAAAAGAAGAAACTTTACAATGCACTAGACATGCTGGAATCGTTCTGTGAAAGCATAAAAGAAAATGACTTAACACAAAAAGAAAACATAGACATATGCGTGAGTGCAAGTTCAAATGGAGGTAAAAATTGCTAAGTCTTGATTCAAGGTAAAATCCGGCAGAGTTCTGCCTTACAAACCTAGAGATTTTTGCGCAGAGATTTGTCTTACGGGCTAAGAGGATCCTTTCTCAAATGAGAAGTTTACAATATATAGAGAAGAGGAAAACAAAAGCGCCCCTTTTGGAAAAGACTTTTGGCGCCCTTTGACAAGTTGGCCCATGTGCGTTGAGAGCGTTGGGAAGAGGAAGCCACTAAAAAAAGATGTTGTGTCGGCTACCAGTTTTGAATTTGGCATTCAAACATTAATGTGAAAGCATGGGTTGCGCCCCTTTTTCTGCAAACAAGACTGCTCCTTCAAGATATTCACGCAGTTTGTCTGCTCATTAATGTAAAGTGAAGAAAATGGGTCACATCGTTCACTGTTTGCGCCCCTTGATGACCACTTGGCAGATTCTGTGTCAAGCGCTGGAGTAACTCCTTGAGTCGACACCTTCCTTTGCCACTTGGACTATTTTGTCCGTTTTTTCACTTTGTCTCTTCTTGGCTTTGTCTTTTCTGGTTCCTTCGGCCCTCGGGGGCCATCTTCCTAGCCTTGTTGGCTCCTTGGGCTCTTCTCTCAGCGGTTCTTCCTTTTGGCCTCGGCCTTTTGCTTCCTTTCCTTCGGGATTTTGTCAAAGGTCCTTTTGGCAGCCGAGAGTCCCCCGCAAGGGCACCTGCCCTTCGGGTTTCGGGGTCCTTCGGCGGCCTTGCTCCTCAAATCCTTCAGACAAAATGTCTGAAGGAATTCCTTCGGACATTTTGTCCGAAGGATTTTTTCTTTCGTCTTTCCCGCTTTTTCCTTTTTTCCGTCGGCTTTTCTTCTTCGAGCGAATTCCTTCAGACTTTTTGTCCAAATAAATTGCCTTAACATTTTGCCGCGGGATTTTATCCCGAAAGACATTGTCTTTGCCTTACAAATTTCTTCAAACAAAATGTCCGAAGCAATTCCTTCGGGCATTTTGTCCGAAGAAATTCTTCATCTCTTGTCTTGAACAAATCCGAAGGAATTCCAACTTTTCTACCTTGTTCACTTTTCCGAAGAAAAACTTACCTTTCGGCCTTCTTTCCAAGTGCTTTCCTGCCCTCCGCAAGGGTTGTTTGGCCTCTAAAATTGCCTTTCAAAAAAGTTGCAAAGGTCCTTTCGCCGACCAAGTGCCCTCCGCAAGGGCACTTGTCCTTCGAGAGACTCTCTTGAACCTTCCCATTGAACCGTTCCTTTGAACCAAGCATTGAACCGACTGTTGAACCAAGGCGTTGAACCAACTGTTGAACCACGTCGTTGAACCAAAGCGATGAACCAAAACCGACTGAACCAAGCTGTTGAACCAAGCAATTAAACCAAAGTCGTTGAACTTGGAATGGCCCATTTTGCGCCTATGAGCTGAGAACTTGCTTCTTCCCTGCAGAGTCCGTAGAAAATAGGCCTGCAGAGTCCGTAGAAACTTCCTGCAGAGTCCGTAGAAACTTCCTGCAGAGTCCGTAGAAATTTCCTATAGAGTCCGTAGAAACTTCCTGCAAAATCCATAGAAACTTCAAGACTTGTGCAAAATCAAAAAATGAACTGGCTCAAAACAGCAGGGAAAGAAGGGGACCGATTTTGGCCTGTTGGACCAAAAATGGTCAACAAGTTTTCTTTCGGAGAAAGTGCCTCGCCGAATTCTTTTGAAAAAATTGCATTGGGATATCTTTCGGGAAAAATGGTTAAGTCTTTGTCAGACAAAATGTCCACAACAAAATTTCCAAAGGAAATGAGTCTCGAACAAAAGTTTCGAAGGGAATGTGGACTTTTGCACAAATTCTGAAAGGT
Source organism: Torreya grandis (assembly GCA_037957365.1). NCBI lineage: Eukaryota > Viridiplantae > Streptophyta > Pinopsida > Cupressales > Taxaceae > Torreya > Torreya grandis. The sequence continues at coordinate 2,954,646 of JARHVA010000985.1, read as the reverse complement.
ATGTTGCAAAATTTCCGAAGGGATACTTGCAATTGTTCTGAAGGATCATAGGGCACTTTCACAAGTGCCAAAGGATAGGTCGAATGGAGCAGAGGACACTTGCAAAGTTTCCGAAAGGCTTTTTGAAAAGCCCCGAAGGGTACAGGCCAAAAGCTCCGAAGGGCATGTGACCCAAACAAAGGCTCCAAATGGCAAATTTACACAAGTTCCGAAAGATATGTGTCTCGAACAAAAGTTCCGAATAGGTCACTCGTAGAAGTCTCGAAGGACACTTTCGGAAGATGGGCATTGACAAATTCTTTCGGAGAATTTGTCTAACGCAGAAGGACCTGCAACTGAGGTCCCGAAGGATACTTTCGGATGGAGTGGACACTTACAAAGTTTTCGAAGGATATTTCGGAAGTATAGGTCACTCGAAATATTATTGAAGGATAAGTGTGGAGTCTTGTAGGGCATTTTCACAAGTGTCGAAGGATCAAGGCAAGTTAAAGGTTGAGCAAGTCTGAAGAGATCAAAGGAGCAAAATCAATCCATGGACACTGAAGAAAACGAGATGAGGTCAACATGCCGAAGTTTAACGACCAAGCCAATATAAAGATCATGCATCTTCAGAGATCGAATGGCACGCGGAAATCTAGATGAGAAAGATCCAGTGAAGAGCGAGAACACAGTGGAACAAGGTGATCGTTGATTATCAATACAGTGGGAGATTATGGATCAAGCATGTTTGAGTATATTGAAAGGAGCGAAAGCAACCCAATTATATAGGAGATAGCGAGATACAAAAAGGAGCTCGACAGTTAATGAAGAGCAAGATAAAATACATGCTATTTTGGAGATCCAACGACTTGTGGTAAAGAGATCGACGGATGCATTTCAAAATTTGAACTAATGCATACAAGGATCTGATGGAGCAAAAGAGCTTAGAGATGGCACGAAGAAAGAAATCAAAGGCCTGCATTTAATATGTTCTCACGATCAAGTGGAGGAACAGACAGAATTGGTGATGAACTCAAAATGTCTACACGGAGCTCGAGAATGATTGATCCAACCGATCAATCTACGATTAAAGAGGCTGCGCATTTATGACTTGAATCCAGCAATTGCCATAGATAGTAAAAGAGACCTAAACATTACGGCGTGAGGCATGAACCGAGACGCGGAAAATCAACAGGTCAAGTCATAATGGAGAAAAATCCAAAATGGGAATAAATGAGTGTAGTCGAAGTGTGAACACATTGAAGACATGAAACCTTAGATTCATTGTCCATATATACATCTAGAACATTGTTATATGGGGTACTGACAATTGCCAAAGGTGCTACTAGAGCGACTCGAAGTGTGTCGATTGGAGACGCATGCAGACACAAAGTAAAAGTTAGAGGCACAAAGAGATGAAGTGTGTCTAATAAAAATATATCCAAACACAAAGAGAGTGAGGCAGAGAGGAAGAAAGAGCACACAGAGAATGTGCAGAGATTGAGCAATTACAAACTGGACTTGTAACAAAGAAATAGAACAGGATTCATTTTATGAATTCGTCTTGTATACTGGAGTTATAGCTCCATAGTTCTGATTGGTTGGTGTCATCAGACAAACTGAGTTGGTGCTTAGTTAGGGGATTAGTGTCTCCTTAGGGTTGGTGCCCTTAAATCTTGTAAACAGTGTGGTTTTGTCAGTAAGGCATTTAACTGTGAGGCTGGATTAGAACAGTAGATTCTAACAGCTATTCTCACTGAGGTTTTTCCCTTCAGGTTTTCCATGTATAAATCTGTGGCAATGTGTTTTTTTTTGTGTGTGATCTTTGCATCTGATCTTTAATATGCAAATGCATCTGTATCTTCTCTAAAAGGTTTAAAGAACTAGTTTTAAATGATCTACTGATTCACCCCCCTCTCAGTAGATAGTTGTGTTCAACAATTGGTATCAGAGCCAGGTTACCTTAAGAGAAGCTTAATCGGCTCAGGTAGATCTTGGTTAGTGAACACAATGGCTAGTCAAGAAGGATCCTCCTCAAACAAAGCACCTCTCTTTGATGGATCCAACTACGTTTTCTGGAGTATATGAATGGAAACATATTTGTCCTCATTAGGGTTCGATGTATGGATGTCTGTGATAAATGGATACACTGCGCTTGATGTAACTCCTACTGATCAGGCTGCCAAGAAGGCATATGAGAACAATGCCAAGGCAAAGAATGCCATTCTTTGTGGACTGTCAAACTCAGAGTTCGTCAGAGTTATGCACTGTCAGAATTCAAAAGACATCTAGAACAAGTTAAAGAGCATCTATGAAGGAGATGACAAGGTGAAACAAGCCAAGCTACAAACATACAAGGGCAGTTTGAGAGTCTTAAGATGAATGAAGAGGAATAGATTGTCGACTACCTCCTCAGGGTAGATGAAATAGTGAATGCAATCAAAGGTCTTGGTGAAGAAATGGAAGAGTCAACGATAGTCTAAATGGCTTGATTAAGCCAAATAAATAAGCTTTTCCAAAACCCAAAATAGCCTTAAGGGCAATTCTAAAAGAAGAAAGGATTAGTCTTGGTTAATTAACTCAAGACTTAACACCTTTTTACAATATTTAGAATATTCAATAAAATCCTTTCTTTTACAAAATTGCATGGCTTTTCAAACATTGGCGTAGAAGTATCACAGTGAGGCCAAGTTTGAAAGGTTAACTCTTAAAATAAACAAGACACTCTTCAAGAAATCTTCAAACATGCATGAATCCAAGGTTGGCGTAGAAGAATGGACGGTGGGCCCATTGAAAGTCAAACTTCACCTTTTGCATGGAAAAATATGCCAAATCTCTAAATAAGGAAGTCCATTTGATTCGATTGAAAGCTGAGCTGGAGGAAGAGATATTCCCGTTTGCATGGAAAATCAGGAAGATGTGTAATAAGCTTGTCCAGTCAACTCCAACTCAAGACCAATCAACCTCCAACGAACTTCAACATGAATAGCTACGCCACATCTTGAATGGAGAACTCCGTTGAAACTCCCTGAAATGTTTGAAAGCTTTGTATTGCATGAAAATCAAGGAGAAGCGTGATTTCGGTCAAAAAGTCAACTGAAGCTTTGACCAGTCCACTGTAAATAGCCCTTGCTTGCATGGACAAGGATATTGATAAACGAGAGATGTATTCAAATTGAATCTATTTCCCAGTTTTCTATTCTTGGTTTCTTTGATCCTGTGCATGCATTTCTCTTGGCTTAATCTTTTCATGGCTTTTCCAGCGCTATTTGCTCCTTGATTTACTAAACAAAAAGTCTATGACTTTCCGTGTCTATTCCTTTGGTGATCTTCCTGTGGACTTTTCCGATGTATTTCCTTTGGTTTGTCTTCCCTGTGGACTTTTCTCGAGATTTTTCTTGGCAATTTTCCCACGGACATTTTGTCCGCGGGAATTATCCATTTATTTATTCCTTATTGTCCTTGGGCTTTTCCTTTTCTATAGCTCGGACTTTCCTTCGGACAAAAAGTCTGAAGGAATTGTCCCATTCAGATTTCCACTTTCCCACAGACAAAAAGTCCGCGAGAATTTGTCTAAGGCTTTCCCTTTGAAGCTCTCTCCCTTTTCCAAAGGAATTCCTTCGGACAATCGAACTTTTTGTAAAGTCCTTTGAAATTTTCCCATGGACAAAATGTCCATGGGAATTATTTTCCTTTCTCTGCTGGAGACACCTTCCTTTGGATCTTCCTCTCGGACATTCCTTCAGACAAAAAGTTCGAAGGAAATATCCCTTGGCCTTCCAAAAATAGCCCTTCGGAATTTTCGTCTTGGTACACTTACCCTTCGGGTTCCCTGTCAAGTGACTCTCCCAAAGGGCACATACCCTTCGCGATTCTTGCAAACGTCCCTTGAAATGTTGAAATGAACCTTCCCGAAGGGCAGGGACCATTCAGGATTTTTGCATTGATCCTTCCCGAATGGCACATACCCTTCGGGTTTCTTGTAAAGATCTTTTTTCTGAAAATGCCCTTCGACAATTTTGAAGATGCCCTTCGGGCTTTTGTCCAAATGACCCTTCAGAAGAATGAATGGTATACTTGCCCTTGAAAAAGCCCTTCAGGATTCTGCGAATGTACTTTTCCGAAGGGCACATACCCTTCGGGAAAATGTAATGAACCATTCCTTTGAAAAGAAGCCCCTCGGATTATTGACTTGGCCTTCCTTTCAAAAAAGTTGGTAGGCTCTCCTTGAACTTGTCCCTTTCGGAAACATGATGTAAACTTTCTCGAAGGGTACATACCCTTCGGGTTTTTTGGAATGGACCTTCCCGAAGGGTACATACCCTTCGGGTTTCCTGTAAAAGTCCTTTTCTCTTAACCAAAGAAATGCCCTTTTGTAATTCTTTTGGACTTATTGTAAAGTCCTTGAGATCTCCTTTTCCTAGGATTTTTTCCCTCGGACAAATGTTGAACACAACTCTCCATTGAAAAGGGGGTGAATCAGTAGATGAGCTAAAGCTTAGTTCTTAAAACCTTTTATACAAGATACAAAATGTATATGCAAAGTAAGGAACAAAAGCAGAGATCATACACACAAGAATATTCAACACCAGATTTTTACGTGAAAACCCAAAGGGAAAAACCACGGTGAGAAAAGCTACTAAAATCTACTGTTCTAATCCAATGGCACAAAAAAGATGTCTCACAGACAAACCTCACTAGTTACATTCAAGAGCACCCACTATAAAAAAGCACCTTCCTAACTAAACACCAACTCAGTTTTTTTTCTAATGGCTCCAACCTATCAGAGATATGAAGCTACATCTTCAATATATAAAAGAGATTCAAAATGAATCTTGTTTAGTTTCTTTATTACAAGTCTAGTCTGTAATTGCACCTTCACACTATGTGCCTTCTAGTCTTTTCTGCCTCTTTCTCTTTGTGTCTAGATATATTCTATTTTGACACACCTTATTTGCTTTGCCTTTTTACGTTGTCTGCATATGTCCTTACTCGACAATTTTTGAGTTAACACTCTAATTATTATAGCTGCAGCAGCATAAAGACACTTTCAAATGCTCTATTCGTAGCATATATAGACAAATGCATCTAAGGGTTTTCTATCTGTAAGGTGTTCACACTTCAACTGCTCTTAACTAGTTCAAGCTTTTGATCTGCATTCAATGTGACTTTGACTTCATATCTCGATTCATGCTTCAAACGGCAACATTCAAATTTCTTTACTATCTTTGGCATCTGCACTTCTACTGTTCTTAACTGCGCCGCTTCTTTGATCAATTAGATTGATTAATCTCGAGCTCTATGAAGATATATCAAGTTCATCACTAGTTCTACCTGTTCCTTTACAGACTTATAACACATTAAATGCGGGCTTTTTAATTCTTTCGTCGCGCCAAGTTCACATTATTTTTTTTTTATTGTCCTCGATATGCTCGATCTTTACCCTTTCTATTGTGTCGTTAAACTTCAGCATGTTGGCGTGATCTTATTTTCTTCGGCATTCTTGTAATGCTCCTTGCAACATTGATCCTTGTAGATTTGCTCGTCTTTTATCCTTGCTTTAATCCTTCGGAAGGTTCCTTTAAACAAATTGTTGCAGGCCTTTGTCTTCGGGACAATTTCCACAGACTTTTTGTCCGGGTCCATTTCATCCTGAAGTGTCCTCCAATTTCTCCGAAAGAATTTGTCATTGGCTTCTATTCGGAAGTGCCCTTCGGAAATCTTCCAATGGTCCTCATACCCTTCAGATTTTTGTAATCTACCCTTCAACTTTTCTGCAAGTGTCCACATACCCTTTGCAACGTTCAAAAGATACCCTTTGGACTTTCTGAAAAGGTCCACTTGCTCTTCGCAACATTCAAAAGAAACCCTTCGGACTTTTTGAATGTACCCTTCAAATTTTTGTTAAGGGACAATTTTCCGAAAAGGACTTGACAATTTTTCTAAAAGAATTGTCCTTGCCACTTTTTTCAAAACAATTCCTCTGAAGGAATTCTTCAAGACTATTTCGGGTTTTCCATCCTTGACTTATTAACTTGAGAGAAGTAAAGCCACTTAGAAATCCCGATTATCTCTTCTAGACCCTTTTGGGTTTTTGACATTACTTGACTTATCAATTTGAGAGAAGTAGTCCCTCTTCAAAATCCCGATTACTTCGTCTAGACCCTTTTGGGTTTTTACCTTTAGCTTAGCAACATAAAGAAGTAACGTGCTTGTAGAACCCCAATCACCTCTTCGCTGGACCCTTTCGGGTTTCCCACATTGCTTAGCTTATGAAAATGGAAGAAGTAAAGCTATCCTAGAAACCCGATAAACTCCTCTTAGACCAACTCGGGTTCTTAACATTGCTCGACTTATAAAACATAAAGAAATAAAGTCGTTCCGGAATCTTGACCAAGTAAAGTCACTTCAGAGCCCTGAACAACTCCTATAGACCACTTCAAGTTTTCGACTTTGCTTTACTTATAAACATGAAATAAGTAAAGTCGTTCCATAAACCCGACCAACTTTATTAAACCAGTTCAGAGTTTTGAGACTGCTTTACTTATTTTATAAGTAAGAGCACTTCACAAACCCGATTTACTCCACAAGTCTGCTCAACTCAACCTTTGGCATTAATGCATGATCATTTTCAATCTCAATGACATCAATGACAATTCCATGTTGCCTTAGGAATGACAATTCTTCAGTCCTCAAACTGCTTTCTGGATCATGATATTCAAACTGTCAACTATCTCCTTGCTCAAATTGCCAACAATCTCCCCCTTTGTCATTGATGGCAAAACACTCTCAAGAGCAAAAACATCCTCAAAATTCTCTTCTCATTCTACTTGCTTGCTCTTATTTTGATTTCTCCCTCTTTCACATTAGTGACAGAGTGTTTGCTTAACCACTAAAACAAACTGCTCCTTTACTGGCTTCCGAGCTGTTCTGATCCTTGGACCTATTTGGATAGAGCATTTTGAAGAGAGACTCCCCCTTGGATAATGCACACCAACCTGAACTCTTACTAGGACATAATTATGACTCTCATGGCTTTCATATGCTTCAAATGATCATGGATATAGCATTGGTATGAAAGACCAATCAACAATAGATATATCTCTTACATAGATGAGCATAAAAATCTAGATCCAATATACCTTTGTCTACTTCTTGACATCAAATGGCAAACGATGTGTAAAGTACACAGCAAATTGTCTTCACTCTTAATCCAGGAGTTAGTAATATCCCTGCAATGCTCCCCCTGACTCATAACCTATCACAAGAGTCTAGTGATATGGGGTGGGAGCTACAACTCCCAACTTCTCTCTTAGATACTCAAATTGCTCCTTGGGAAGAGGCTTGGTGAAAATATCTACACTCTGATCCTTGGTTGGCACATATTCCATTGTGACCTCTTGACTTACAAACTTTTCTCTCAAAAAGTGATATTTTATAGAGATATGCTTGGTTCTGGAATGCATTATTGGATTCTTGGATAGATTTATGGCACTCGAACTATCACAAAAAATAGAGATAGGTGCTTGATATTCTACCTTTATGTCCTTGAGAGTTTGCTTCATCCACAAGATTTGAGTGCAGCATGCAACTGCTGCGATATACTCTGCTTCAGCTGTAGAGAGTGTAATCGATTATTGTTTCTTGCTCAGCCAAGACACAAGTCTATTACCCAGAAAGAATGCACCACCACTAGTGTTTTTTCTGTCATCCACACTTCCTGCCCAATCAACATCAGTATATGCAACCAAAGTAAGATCTTCGCTAGATGGGTACCACAACCCATAGTCAATTGTGCTCTTGATGTACCTGAAGATTCTTTTTACAGCATTAACATGTGATTCTTTTGGGGTTGCTTGAAATCGTGCAACCATGCACACTGCTTGCATGATGTCTGGTCTTGATGTTGTTAGATACATCACGCTGCCTATCATTGATCTATACAGCGTATTATTTACATCAGGAGACTCATCTTCCTTGCTTAGCTTGCAACCAATCATCATGGGAGGACCAACTGGTTTGTTGTCCTCCATTCCAAATTTCTTAAGCATCTCTTTCACGTACTTAGCTTGAGATATGAATATCCCTTCATTAGTTTGTGTAATTTGCAGACCAAGGAAGAAAGAGAGTTCTCCCAGCATTGACATTTCAAATTCATTTTGCATTTGCGTGGCAAATTCTTTGCACATGTTACTATCACCACCTCCAAAGATAATATCATCCACATAGACAACAATTAGTGTATGCTCACCTTCTGATTTAAAATATAGATTGTTGTCTATGCACCCTTTTCTGAAACCTTGTCGTTGCAGGTATTGATCCAATCGTGAATACCATGCTCTAGGTGCCTATTTCAGACCATACAAAGCTTTTTTTAGTTTGCACACATAATCTTCTTTCTCTGCTAACTGAAATCTTTCTGGTTGTTCAATGTACACTTCCTCTTCTAAGTTTCCATTCAGGAATGCTGACTTCACATCCATTTGATATACCTTGAATTTCTTGTGAACAGAGAATGCCAAGAACATTCTTATAGCTTCCAGTCTTGCCACAGGGGCAAATATCTCTTCAAAATCTATGCCTTCTACTTGTGCATATCCTTTGCACACCAATCTAGCTTTGTTTCTTATGACAACTCCATCTTCATTGAGTTTGTTTCTATAAACCCACTTAGTTCTTATTACATTCTTGTTCAAGGGTCTAGGAACTACTCAAGTTTTATTCTTTTCAATTTCACTGAGTTCTTCCATAGCTGTTAGCCAATTTTCATCTTTGCTGGCTTCATTGAAGGTCTTAGGCTCAATTTTTGAAAGTAAAGCAAAGCTTACTTGCTCCTTGTTTATTACAGCTCTTCTCCTAGTCTGAACACCCTCATCTTTGTTGCCAATTATCTGATCCTTGGGATGTTCTTTTTGTACAAACCTTGCAAATGCCCTTTTACTCTTTTCTTCCTCCTCTTCACTATCTTCTACTTCATTTTCTGCTCCTAATTCTTCAATTCTAATCTCATTAGGCTCAACTTGTTTGAATCCTTCTTCTACCTTGACATTGATGCTTTCAACTATTTTATGCAGCCTTCTGTTGTAACATACATAGGTTTTGTTGTGAGTGGAGTATCCAAGAAAAATTCCTCCATCACATCTTGACTCGAAACTTCCAAGTTTGACTTCTTTTCTTATGATGTAGCACTTGCTTCCAAACACTCTGAAATACTTTACAGATGCAAGTTTTCCAAACCATAGTTCATATGGGGTTTTATCACTCTTTACCCTAAGTTGAACTCTGTTTAGGATATATATTGTTGTTTGAACTGCTTCTTTCCAATATCCATCAGGAAGTTTTGCCTCTTTCAGCATTGTTTTGGCCATCTCCTTAACAGTTCTGTTCTTTCTTTCAACAACTCCATTTTGTTGTGGAGTTCTTGCCGCAGAGTATTGTCTCTTAATCCCATTCTTCTCACAATATTCTATAAACTCATTGGAGGTGAATTCTCCACCTTTGTCTGATCTTAAACATTTGATTTTTCTTCTCATTTTATTTTCAACCATGGCCCTGAAGATCTTAAATCTCTCAAAGGCTTGTGATTTATCTTCCAAAAATGTTACCCATGTCATCCTTGAGAAGTCATCTACAAACAACATAAAGTAGTATACACCTTTAGAACATTTTGTCCTAGTAGGACCACATAAATCTGTATGAACTACTTGTAGGGGTTTTGAAATCGCATATTCTTTCATTTCAAATCTGACCCTTGTTTGTTTTTCTAGTTGGTACGCTCTGCATGTGATGTCTACAGGTTTGATTATTTTGGGCATATGTCTAACACACTTGTTAGAACTTAATTTGACTAGATTGTCAAAGTTGACGTGACCCATTCTTTTCTGCCATAACTAGCTCTCATCGATTTTTTCCATGAGACAACTTGCATCATTTTTTTCAATCAAGTTGTATATGTTGCTTTCAGTTCTTCTTCCTTGTGCAACGATTTTTCTAGCCCTTTTCAGTTTACAACCTTCAGCATTAAATATGACTTCATAGCCATTGTCACACATCTGAACTACACTTAAGAGATTATGTTTAAGTCTTTTAACATACAGGATGTCATGTGTAGAAAGCTTGCCATTTATGTGCAAGGTTCCTTTACCTCTGATTCTGACTGCAGTGTTACCTCCCAGACTGACAGTCCCTTTCTTGCATCTACTTAAACTGGGAAATTTGTTCTCATCCCCAGTCATATGCTTTACGCAACTGCTGTCTATAACCCACAAGTTTTGCTCTTTGGCGTGAAGTGTCATTTGAGCAATCAGGGATTGATCTTTCACTCTCCACATCTTTTTGGGTCTCTCACCTGCCTTTTTCCTTTCTTTAAGAGTGATCTATGAAACTCTGTTCTTATTTAGAGACTTGGCTTTGCCTAAACTGTAATTTCTTGTCATTGCAACGTTAGCTCTACAATACTTAGCTATATGTCTAGAATTATTGCAATTGTAACATATTAAATTTGAATCTATCAAAGGAGCAAATGAATTTCTACTTGCAAAATTAAATCTTTTAGAAAGAAAAACTCTACAATCAATAGCCCTATGATCGAACTAATTACAGCTAAAACAATAACCATAAAAGGAAGGAAAGTACCTGGGCATAACATTCTTTGGTGCAGTATACCAAAAACTCTTACCTTTCTGCTTTTTCAGGGCTGCCACTTTGATGTATCCTTCTGCATCTTTCCTTGGGTTAGACTTTATGTCCTTTATGATCTTTGCCTTCGTTGCTTCTTTGTTGATCTTCTAGTTCATTGCTTTTGCTTCGCCTCCTTTCTCGAAGTTAACATACAAGTTCGTTGATGTACAAGTTGAGGGTCTTTTTTCTTTATCATATCCAAGACATGACTTTTCATTCAAAAGCTTTTGCGCACTAATCAGTTCACTAAGAACTTCTGATCTTTTCGTCAACTTTAAGCTTTTGTTTAGTTGGTCTCTTGGCTTCTCAAGTTCTTTCCTCAAGGGCACTATTTCTACTTCAAGTTTCATACATTTGTTAGATTTGGTCTTGAAGTTAACATACAAGTTCGTTGATGTACAAGTTGAGGGTCTTTTTTCTTTATCATATCCAAGACCTGACTTTTCATTCGAAAGCTTTTGCGCACTAATCAGTTCACTAAGAACTTCTGATCTTTTCGTCAACTTTAAGCTTTTGTTTAGTTGGTCTCTTGCCTTCTCAAGTTCTTTCCTCAAGGGCACTATTTCTACTTCAAGTTTCATACATTTGTTAGATTTGGACTAGAGATCCATCTTGACTTCTCCTATCCTATTGGCTTCCTCAACTTGAGTTTTTAGCGTCACAATCATTTGATTAGCCTTTTCAAAGTCCTTTTTCTCATGCTTCGTCTGCATTGAGTTTTCTTTTCTCGATTTTTCAATTTCTTCAAGAGCACACACAAGTTCACTTTCAAGATCAATCTCATCTTCTCCTTCATCCCAATCTTCATCTTCATTTTGTTCTTGATTCAAGGAGATGAATTCTTCTGCCATAAATAGGAACTCATCTCCCTCAGCTAGAAAGGCACAATCATGCTCATCATCAAAGCTATCACTATTACTCTCTCCCACTGAGTCGCTATCTTCTTTTATATATAACCCCTTTTTGTTCTTGAAGAAGTTTTTCCTCTTAGCATAATGCAGTTTCACCTTTTTGATACTTTCTACTTGCTCGGAGTTGTCCTTATTGTATGAACATTTTGCAGCGAACTGTCATACCTTGCCGCAGTTAAAACACTTGAATGAAAGTTTTCCTTTATACTTACCTGATCCTCTCTTCAATTTTCTGATAAAATTGGCTTCTTCACCATCAATCTAGAATCGAGCACAGAGGTTTCTTCTTTTGCAGCTTTACTACTTTGAACGTTGCTTCTCTCTTGACTATGTCTGTCTCTCCCATATTCATTTTGTAGACTGTAAAGGTTCCATGTAGTTCGTCCATGGTAAGCTTGTCCAAATCTCTCGCTTCTTCAATAGCAAAAATTTTGGAGTCGTATCTTGATGGAAGGGATCTCAGAATCTTCTTGACAATAGTCGATTCTTCTATCGTTTCTCCAAGTCCTCTTATGGCATTGACTATTTCAGCTACCCTAAGGAGGTAGTCAGCTATCTTCTCTTCATTCATCTTCAGAGTTTCAAACTGTCCTTTGTGTGTTTGCAGCTTGACCTGTTTCACTTTGTCGTCTCCTTCGTAGATACCTTTTAACTTATTCCAAATGTCTTTTGCACTCTGAGAGTGCATAACTTTGATAAACTCGGAGTTTGACAACCCACAAAGAATAGCATTCTTTGCTTTGGTGTTGTTCTCATAAGCCTTTTTGGCCGTCTGATCAACAGGAATTGCAATAGGCGCTGTATATCCATTTACCACTGACATCCATACTTCAAACCCTAAGGAAGACAAGTATGTTTCCATTCTTATGCTCCAAAAAGCATAGTTAGACCCATCGAACAGAGGAGCCTTGTTTGATGAAGATCCTTCTTGACAGGGCATTGTGTTCACTAACCAAGATCTACTTGAGCCGATTAAGCTTCTCCTAAGGAACATGGGCTCTGATACCAATTGTTGAACACAACTATCAACTGAGAGGGGGGGATGAATCAGTAGATGAGCTAAAGCCTAGTTCTTAAAAACTTTTAAACAAGATACAGAATGTATATGCAAAATAAAGAACAAACGCAGAGATCATACACACACAAAAATACTAACACCAGATTTTTACGTGGAAATCCAAAGGAAAAAACCACGGTGAGAAAAGCTGCTAGAATCTACTGTTCTAATCCAGCGTCACAAAAAAGATGTCTCATAGAAAAACCTCACTGGTTACATTCAATACACCCACTCTAAGGAAGCACCAACTTCCTAACTGAGCACCAACTCAGTTTTTTTTTTCTGATGGCACCAACCTATCAGAGATATGAAGCTACAACTTCAAAATACAAAAGAGATTCAAAATGAATCCTGTTCAGTTTCTCTGTTACAAGTCTAGTCTGTAACTGCACCTTCACACTATGTGCCTTCTCATCTTTTCCTTCTCTTTCTCTTTGTGTCTAGATATCTTCTATTTTGACACACCTTATTTGCTTTGCCTTTTTATGCTATCTGCATATGTCCTTACTCGATAATTTTTTAGTTAAAACTCTAATTATTATAGCCGCAGTAGCAAAAAGACACTTTCAAATGTTCTATTTGTAGCATATATAAACAAATGCATCTTAAGGGTTTCTATCTATAAGGTGTTCACACTTCAACTGCTCTTAACCGATTCAAGCTTCTGATCTGCATTCAATGTGACTTTGACTTCGTGTCTCGATTCACGCTTCAAATGGCAACGTTCAAATTTCTTTACTATTTTTGGCATCTGCACTTCTACTGTTCTTAACTACGCCGCTTCCTTGATCAATTAGATTGATTAATCTTGAGCTCCGTGAAGATATATCGAGTTCATCACCAGTTCTACCTGTTCCTTTACAGACAGTGATAACACATTAAATGTGGGGTTTTAATTCTTTCGTCGTGCCAAGTTCACGTCTTTTTTTTTGTTGGATCTTTCCTTATGACCTCTTGACACTTGTCAAATGCGCATGCACTCAGAGGGTAAACTGGTTGTGCTTCGCACCATTGGATCTAATGCACCGATCAAGCGTGAGCCGTTGATTATTAAAGTAGCATGTATTTTAATTCTTGCTTTGTCATTAACCATCGAGCTTCTTTTCTTCCCTTTTTGCATCTCGTTGCTTTCTATATGATGGGTTCGCTTCCGCTCCTTTCGATTGTCCTCGATATGCTTGATCTTTACCCTTTTTATTGTGTTGTTAAACTTCGGCATGTTGGCATGATCTTATTTTCTTCGGCATTCTTGTAATGCTCCTTGCAACATTGATCCTTGTAGACTTGCTCGTCTTTTATCCTTGCTTTAATCTTTCGGAAAGTTCCTTTTAACAAATTGTTGCGGGCCTCTGTCTTTGAGACAATTTCCGCGGACTTTTTGTCCGGGTCAATTTCATCCGGAAGTGTCCTCCAATTTCTCCGAAAGAATTCGTCATTGACTTCTATTCAGAAGTGCCCTTCGGAAATCTTCCAACGGTCCTCATACCCTTCAGATTTTTGTAATCTACCCTTCGGCTTTTCTGCAAGTGTCCACATACCCTTTGCAACGTTCAAAAGATACCCTTCGGACTTTCTGAAATGGTCCACTTGCCCTTCGCAACATTCAAAAGATACCCTTCGGACTTTTTGAAAAGGTCCACTTGCCCTTCGAAACGTTCAAAAGATACCCTTCGAACTTTTTGAAAATGTCCACTTGCCCTTCGGAATGTTCAAAAGATACCCTTTGGACTTTTTGAATCTACCTTTCGGATTTTTGTTAAGGGACAATTTTCCAAAAAGGACTTGACAATTTTTTCAAAAGAATTGTCCTTGCCACTTTTTCCGAAAGAATTCCTCCGAAGGAATTCTTCAAGACTATTTCGGGTTTTCCATCCTTGACTTATTAACTTGAGAGAAGTAAAGCCACTCAGAAATCCCGATTGCCTCTTCTAGACCCTTTCGGATTTTTGACATTACTTGACTTATCAATTTGAGAGAAACAATCCCTCTTCGAAATCTCGATTACTTCATCTAGACCCTTTCGGGTTTTTACCTTTAGCTTATCAACATAAAGAAGTAACGTGCTTGCAAAACCCCGATCACCTCTTCGCTGGACCCTTTCGAGTTTCCCACATTGCTTAGCTTATGAAAATGGAAGAAGTAAAGCTATCCTAGAAACCCGATAAACTCCTCTTAGACCAACTCAAGGTCTAAACATTGCTTGACTTATAATAACATAAAGAAGTAAAGTCATTCCTGAATCCCGACCAAGTAAAGTCACTTCAGAACCCCAAACAACTCCTCTAGACCGATTCGGGTTTCCGACTTTGCTTTACTTATAAGCATGAAAGAAGTAAAGTCGTTCCATAAACCCGACCAACTTTATTAGACCAGTTTGAAGTTTTGAGACTGCTTTATTTTATAAGTAAGAGCACTTCACAACCCTGATTTACTCCCAAGTCTGCTCAACTCAACCTTTGGCATTAATGCATGATCATTTTCAATCTCAATGACATCAATGACAATTTCATGCTGCCTTAGACAGGAATGACAATTCTTCAGTCCTCAAACTGCTTTATGGATCATGATATTCAAATTGTCAACTATCTCCTTGCTCAAATTGCCAACAACAAAAAGTCCGAGGAAATTGCTTCTACATTTAGCCCGAAAGAAATATGAGAGGACAACACTTGAGGAAGAAAACACTAGTGAAAAAGTCCACCTGGGAAAAAGTCCGAAAAAATATAAACCTGTATTATGCTTCTGATCGTTTGCTTTCATCTGAAAGTGAACCTATAGGCTTGTAGGTTAACTTTAAGGATTGTTGTATCTATATAAACCAGTAGATTTACTTGAAACTGACCTCTTGATATATATCCCTTAATGTCTGATGCATTAGTTTCCTTGTCACCGTGGCCTTCAAAACCTAGATTGAAGCAAATGTTTGATTCATAATCAAACTCGACTGTAGGTGCCTTGTGTGAGTTGTAAGTGGCTTTTAAATAGATGATCTAATCGAATAAGTCCCTGTGAGCATCATTCACAATCCATCATGCATCATTTACTTCTATGAAGTGTCTTTAGCGACCAATCAATCATTTGCTTTGACATAGTTCTCTTATTCAATGAATGTTTATAGGAGACTATTGTAGAGAAAAATCTTCTACAAGTGTAATGGCTATAGCTTGATTTTGAACTGCACCTTTTCCATGACACTCTTATCCACTTTACGAATTTATTCCTCCTACAACCCTGTAGCTTTATAACTGTATGTGACATTTCGAATATAAGATATGCCTTTAAACTTGTTGTAGGTCTCTTCATCATGACTGTATTTGATACTTTGACTGACCACATATCACCTTGATCATGCCTTTAGACTATAGATCACCAGTTTGGCCAGCTGTATAGGGGATTTGACTATTCTAGGGAAAGTTTCAAATAGTAAGGGTAGTAATTTGGCCTTGACAGAGCAAATTACTGACACCAAGCATATATCCATCAAATATCATTTTTTGAGAGAAAAGGTTGCAGATCAAGAGGTCACAATGGAGTATGTGCCAACAAAGGATCAAATTGCAGATATATACACCAAGCCTCTTCCCAAGTAGCAATTTGAGTATATAAGAGAAAAGTTGAGAGTGGTAGCTCCCACACCACATCACTAGATTCTAGTGATAGGGCATGAGTCCATGGGGAGCATTGCAGGAACATTATTAACTCCTGGATTAAGAGTAAAGGCAAACTGGTGAGAAAGTTGCAGTCCCTTTACCATTTGATGTCAACAGAGGAGAAAAAGGTATGTTGGCTCTAGATCATTATGCCTATCTATATAGAGATATGTAGATTATTGATTGGTCTTTCAGACCAATGCTATATAAATGATTCTTTGAAGAATAATGGAGCTAGGGGAGCTAGAATTTGAATGTGTCCGAGTAAGAGTTCAGGGAAATGTGCCATTGCCTAAGGGGGAGTTTCTCTCAAAAGTGTTCTAACCTGCCAAGTCCAAGGATCAGAACAACCAAGATGCCAAAACAAGGGCAACCCGTTTCCATATTATGGCAAAGACTCTTTGTCATTAATGTCATAGGGGGAGAAAGTATAATGAAGAAGAGAAGTCATTCTGAGGATGTTTTGCCATCAATGACAAAGGGGGAGATTGTTGGCAATTTGATTATCATTAATAGATGTGGTCTAAAAGGAGATTGATGTCTGAAATATTGGCATTGATGTCAAATGAAGAATGTACTATCAAGCATTAATGACAAAGATGTTGAGCTGAACAGAGCAGTTCTAGAGTCCTCATGGAGTCGTATGTGCACCTTGAATTCCAAGAACAATCATATGAATGCCTTTGCTAGTTTGTTGAATATGGCTGAGTACACTGTTGGTGATTGCATTTGCATTTATGGTAGCATCTGGAGGAAACAATCACACCAGGCTACTCAGATTTGTGCCTAGTCTTGGTGGTCCAAGTTCCATGTCTTAAGGATGAGTAGAGCAAATGTTACAAATCCTTAAGGTTGTCCTTCAGCGAAAA
>JARHVA010000985.1:2287500-2332500 GCA_037957365.1 Torreya grandis | reverse complement strand
GTGTAAACAATTCAACTCTAGCTTAGTCATTTTTTTACTCACAGTATTATTGAAATAGTATCTAGGGATATTTATCATTATAGGAAAGTAGGAGACTTTGAATACAATTTATTTTAAAAATAATGACAACTTTAATAACTATGAATCACCTATATAGGATTTTTTATCAAATAACAATTCATGTGACATAAATGTGCAATGTTCACTTTGCTTTTATTCCTTGTATAATTCAAAATTTGTTAGCTCAAGTTGGTGGGGGTATTTAATAGATTGATGGGAAATATTTTCACCTTTGTTTTGGATAAGTATGGAAAGGATAGTAGTGCTCTTGGTAAAAATTTATAATAATTCCTTCAAGGGAATTGTTTTAGGAATTTTGTGTTGAAAAAATGTCTAAATAAAATGGTCTAAGGCAAAGGTGCAGGATAAAATTCTCAAAAATTTAGGCTCATAGGGAAAAAAAGGCTATTAAAAAAGTCCTGAAGGGCACTTTATAAAAGTTTAAAGGGCCTACTTCATGGAAAAAGTGCCTGAAGGGTCTACTTCTTAGGGTAAATTTCAATGGGAAAGGGCCTTTACAAAAGTCCCAAAGGGTAGCCACAAAAGTCTTGAAGGGAACTTTCAAAAGGCCAAAGGGTATATTCAAAATTTTTGAAGGGCATGCATCCTTAAAAAAACTTCCAAAGGGAAAGTTAGAGGAAAAGGGCCACTTCAAAAGTCCTGAAGGAATTCAATTAGGGGAAGTGTTTCAGACAAATTATCTATAATAATTCTCCCAAAGACCCAATTATTTCAGACAAAATGTCTAAAAGAATTTAATTGTCTTGGGGAAAGTGTCTTGGATAAAATGTCCAAAGGAAAAGGCTAAAAAAATGGTGTATAACAAGAGTCCCAAAGGAAAAGTGTGGAGGAGTTGAAAGGGAAATTGAAAAAGTCCCAAAGGGTAATTATAAAATGTCAAAGAGTAGTCTGGTAATAATCTAAAGGGTCCACTTCATAGGGCATCTATCCATGACAAAAGTCTTGAAGGATATACTTTGTAAATTAAAAAGGAAAATCTCAAAAAGGTTGAAGGGTAGGTTCAAAAGGGGCTAAAGGGCAATGCCAATTATGTTAGGTAAATTTACCATAGAAAGAGGCCATAGACCAATTTCATTAGAAGAATTATTTTAGACAAAATGTTTTCAATAATTTATTCAATAAAGATAAGTATACAAGAATTCATACATAAAAAAATCTTGACAAAGACAAAATAGGATAAGTCTTGAAAGAATAAGTTCTAAGAGGATAGCAAAGATAGTCTCTAAAAACATAAGTCCAAAAAACATAAATCTTGAAGTAAAAAACTTGATAGAATAAAATATTTATTCTATGAAAACATAATATCAATTATACCTTGCCAAAGTATAAGAGGCCAAATCATGATATTTTCCTTAAATTTGAAAAACATATAGAAGAGGAGATAAAAAAAAATCAAGTAAATAATCTAAAAAAGTGGTTCCCTATTTCCTATGGAAAAAAAGGGGGTGTTCGATACAATTGTTTGTTTATTTGTTTAGTTAGTTATTTTTTGTTTGTTTGTTTTGTTTGTATAGTTCCTTTTGTCTTGTCTTGTTTGGTTTGTTTATTTGTATTGTTTGTTGTTTTATCTATTTCATTTATTTGTTTGGTTATTTTTTATTTGTTTGTTCCTTTTTGTGCCTTTCTTAGTTATCATAAGTATATTACATTTTTTTTCACTTAATTATGGATTATCCATATCTTACACTTAGGTTTTGAATGTTTGTATATAGTCCTACACTTGGTTTATTTTTTTTATAATTACACTTGGGATTTGATTATTCATATCTTATTCTTAGGTTACTTATATTTGAATTTAAACTAAGTTTTCCATGCTTAGGATATACATGGATATTATATCATTTAAAACTATGATGCATAATATCACAAGCTACAATAAAAATTAGGTTGATAGAGATGATCTATCAATGTAATGGCAATACTTCTTTGAGATCAAAACTAGACAAATACCCAAACATGCCTACACCAATGAGTAATAAATAGATAAATATGATTTATTATGTGCTAATAAAAATATGCATCTCTAACTAATCATCCATATAAGTCATGCAACACAAGCATATAATAGCAGAGCATCATCTCACATACATGGAAAAATAGTAAATGTAAGAGCATACATGAACACAAACATCAAACATGCTAAACATCCATAATGCTAAAAATTAAATATCAACATGGATAATAAATAAGGAATCATATATATCAAAAGAATAATTATACATATACAACAACCTCAAAGGACCTAATATGAATGTTAATGTATCTCAATAGTGTCATATACATTGAGAATATATACATATCATCATGGCATCTAAAAATACAAAAATATACCAAAATTCCAATAATACACTTTGAATTTAAGTATCCATGTGGCCTATATCTAGAGGCAACCCTAATGTCCCTATTTGTCTTATTGGTGTAAGTGGTTGTGGATACTGAATAGATTGTCCTTAAGCTCTTGTAACATGTGTCTTGGTCCTTGATCGACCTAATCTATTAAATACTCTCTAAGAATCCCATACCTTGAATGTGATAATATGTTGGTCATTAGGAATAATAGTCTCATATGCTCTACATAGTAGTATGATGCCTCATCTTTAGCTTGAAGGATCTCAAGAATCATCTGATAAAAACCTACCGATATACTAGTTTTCCAAGCCTCATCATGCTCACATCAGATCCTTTAAACATCTAGTAAATCTTGGTCCCTATCTATGATAGCTTGAGCCCTCTCTATTATAATTTGGGTCTATATTTGGACCATTCTATCCACGTCTACCTTTAATCAGGTAATTTATGATGAAAGGTGAGTCATATCCTCATCACAGATGTCCAGTGTAGTCTATCGATCTACCACCTTCCTCTCTAAGCCTAAAATCTCATCCACCTTAGTGGTGATATCCTCCTCAAACATATCCCTATCCATACCCACCTTAACAATGCCTAAATGCCCTGCCTAGCCTTAATCAACACAATTAATTTATATAATTATCATGTTGGGATCTAACACCATCATTACGTGAGTTTCATCCCTACCATCATCCCCTATACCATGTAAACCATCATCTCCTCTATCAAATACTCTACCATCCCCTCTAATAAATCCATCATCATCATCACCTACACTATTATGCTAGGTACTACCACTATCACTAGACCTACTAGATGTCTCAGCCTCAAAATCATCTACATCCATCAGTATTTGATCACCTGCTTGACCTAGAATGGTAAGTGTCAATGGGAACACCTTTACCCACTAGTGAATGTACTCAAGTCTAAACTTTGTCTATAATGGCCCTCATACATATGCTTATGCTTTTTATGGAATACATAGATAATTGGTAGTAGATACATGCCTCTAAATGATTAGGGTGTCCTAGTTGATATTTTTGGTCACATGTGTGAACCACTTGGGCTCTTATAGCACATCATGTGTCATGATAAACTATTAAAGTACCCAATCATGGTGGTACTCCTTGATAATGTGTGATTACCTACCTATGATAAAATACTTAGATGTCATATAAGTTGTGTACCAACCATCCTTGAACCACTATAACTGATATAGAAGGTATGACGTTTATATAAAGAACTATGGGGTGATCTCATCAAACATATAGAAGTAAAAGTATATCTCTCCCTATTATCCTTTCTATCATGCCCTAGTCTATATCCAACCATATTTCAATGGCTCCTCTGCATCTTGAATCTATCTCTAACCCACTAGTCACTCAATGGTGATAAGTTCCTAGCCCTAGACCATAAACTATGTGGATGTTCCAATGCTTCATCCTCTTCTATATGCCACCATGTGAAGGTCCTTGTATAATTTCACCAAAAAAATTATACCTCATGTAAATCATGTCACCTCATCCATCATGATGTGAATGATTCCTCTAAGAACAATATTGAAATATTTATCTCTCTTATTAGGCATCAATATACCACTAAAAATAGCCATCAAAACCATGACCTCTATGTTAATGAGTGAAATCAATGAAGGATCTCTAGGGGCCACATCATTAGGTTATATTATATATAAGTCTCCATCAAGTTGATATCTACCTTCCCATAAATCATGAGAATACCTTGATATCTAACCAAGTCATATAACACAACTTTATACTATGCTGGATCAATATAGAAGAGCCTACATCCCCTCATCAGTAGCTCGAGGATACACTATGTATCCTCAAGAGTGACAATAGCCTCTCTAGTGGGTAGGTGAAAGTTTGTGTCTTGTTATACCAATGCACTCAAATATGATTAATCCACATGAATAAACAAATATGCACCACATCATACAAGTTTAAAGCCTTTAGAAATTCATTCATCTCTATTATCCAAATCTATGGTGTGCAAAATTAGTGGGAACATCTCTCTCATGCTGTTAAAATTGCTATCCACTCCTACAATTATAGATAGATTAGTGTTAACCTATATTTATGTTGTTGTATGAGCTTATACCTACCATACCAAGCCTATTTTCCCATTTTTCCTAGAGGTTAGACCCTTTTTGGGTACCTTAAGCTAATTTTTTTGCCTTTTCAGGTGAAGTCACCATTTTTCAAAACAATAAAGTCATCGTCTTGGCATTTTGCACTTTTTTGGGTGAAATTGCCATTTTTATTTTTCATGATAATGGTGAATTCACCCAAAAATGGGAAAAATCATTATTTTAGTGATTTATAAGGTATTTTAGTGAAATTTACATTTTAGGAGTGGTGATTTTGTCTGAAGTCATCAATTTCTTTAGTAAATCCACCATTTTGCCTAAAATACAAATGGTGGTTTCACTAATTTTTTCCCTAAAGCTATCTATAAATGTATAATAAATGAAATTAATGATGAAAGTGAGAATACATACTAGTGGACCATCATGTGGTGATCACATGTGCTATCTCACCCAATAATTGATGTGCCATCGTGCTCATGCATGTGACACTTATCTCAGTTAGCTCACGTGCAAAACTAGAGATCAAATCACAAAGGGGCTAGGGTGAAAATGAGCTATTTTTCACTTCAATAGTGAATATAATATCTTAAAAATTTGATTTTTTACCCCTTGATGCCTAAATTTCCTTCCATAAGTTCTAAGAAGTGTATTTTTTGCCTTCAGGTTTTGTTTTGTGTGCCATTTGATCATATGTGCCTTATTTTTTGGCCGTGTTATAACCCAAACATCTTATTAGGCCTCTTCCAAAACTCGTTTAACAAAATTATTTTTCTACTTGTGCCACATTTTTGTTTGAATATGCATATTTATACTCAAACTTAGGCTAGAAATGTGTTTTTATTCTTTACCAACTCATCAGAGATTTATTTTACATATTTTTTGCATAAGCTTCCCTTGCCAATTTACCTAGATGTGCAAAATTATTTTCCAATCACTCAATGATATATTTTTATTTTTTGGGGTAAAATCATTTTAAATCACTTGATTAAATGTGCAAATGATTATAACCACCTTTGGGAAAATCATTTTTTTGACTTATTTAATGATTATAACTACGTTTGGGAAAATAATTATTTTTCATCCCATTTGCCCTACTGGGGTAAATGCCTATGACACTAATTATAACTACCTTTGGGAAAATTAGTGTATCACCTTCCATTAATGATTATAACTTCCATTGGGAAAATTAATGTGGCACCCTTTATTATTAATTATAACTACCTTTGGGCAAATTAATGACTCAACCACCATTATTGATTATAACCACATTTGGGAAATCCATAGTTCCACCCTCATTACCACTAGATCATTTCATTTTCTTCATTTTGAGGGAATTTTTGATGACTATTTAGTCACATGCTCCCTTGAGGGGGCATCCAAGGCTAATTGAGTACCCTTTGGGCATAAACCTTTCAAATTAATGACTTTTAAATTCTTTAAAAAAATGTTACTATGCCTATGTATTGTAATGCCTTATCAAACAAAGGAAATATATAGATGATCATTTTTGGTCACTTTCATGTCTAAACTGGGGTTTAGATCAATTTCTAAAAAATGACACAATTTGAGCCTATAAATCACTTGGATTGACCAAATTCATCCATGTAAGGGATTTAATTTCTCAAAATCATGTCAAGGCTTGCTTATTTAGGGTATTACATTGTATTCACCAATAACCTATCTTAGAGTCAACCTTAGTCAACTTATGACCTTATAAATTTATATTATTGGCATATTTATCTAATAATGTAAAACATTTAAAACAATTTCCAAAAGATAAAAAGTACAAAGCAAGATTAATTAATAAGTAAATCTTAATTATCTTGCTTAAATAAAAATTACAAGTTAAATTAGTGAATTACATTTATCTAAATAGTAGTTTTTCAATAAATACAAAGTTAAATTCAAGGGATCTAATAAAATATTTTATTAATTTCTAAAATTTAAAAAAAGGTGAGTCACCACCTCATAAATATCTTCTGTGTTGTCATGGATCACAAATATCTAAAATGAGTTATCAAGCCTTAATTGTTACTTTAACCCAACTCAAGGTTAACTTAAATAAACCTAGGTTATTTTAGACTCAAACAAAGTTAGAACTAAACCTAACCTCCTTAGGGTAAGAGTTAGTTTTGATACCTATAAATACAAGTGCCCTCACTCTACCGAAATAAGATTTTATGTGTAAGATTACTATGTAGGAATTCCTTCAAGAAGCCATCAAAGTAATGTTATAATGCCAAATTGATATCAAGTTTCACACCAATCCAGTCAAAGCCAATGTGTCCATTTAATAAGTGCTACCAAGATGGATAAATCATTGATCAAAGTATCTACTACCATAGACTAAGTAAGAACATATTCTATGGCAAAAAGTAGACACAAATTTTGACAAGGGAGATAAATGTTTTTATCTCTTATTTGTAGTTTTATTCATTGTGTTATGCTCCCACTAGTACTTAGGAAAGAGTGGTTTAGTTTCATTACATTTTTATACATAAATTTTATTGAGATTCAATAACAAAGAACTAATGACCTTTGTGTGCTCTTTAGACTCCTAATATATAGAAGAAATATAAGGGGTGATAGATATGGTTAACATGGATGACATGGATGACATGGGATAGACCAAGGAATAACAAAGGTAAGGTCCATGAGGATGAATGAAGTACATGTGGATCATGGGGTGGACTAATTAGGAA
The DNA here is from genome assembly GCA_037957365.1 of Torreya grandis. Lineage (NCBI taxonomy): Eukaryota > Viridiplantae > Streptophyta > Pinopsida > Cupressales > Taxaceae > Torreya > Torreya grandis. The sequence continues at coordinate 2,325,261 of JARHVA010000985.1, read as the reverse complement.
TATGATGTGTAGTGGTAGTGGAGATGCTTGGTGATGATGGAATGGAAGGATATGTCATCATGTCCCATAATGATACAATTTTCCTTATTTCCAAAATGTTTTACAAGAGACAATCATCCATTTCCCATTTTTATAAGGATCCTTAAGTTTATAAATCTATATGATAATGATATTTGTTATTCCTATCATGATGGTGACCTTGAAGGAGGAGGTAATGCTGAGAAAATCCACTATAGGTATTATTTATTTTGAAAATAATATTTAGGACTGAAAGGACTCAAATTACCTTTAGAGAGGGACTTGCCTATTTGAGGCCTTTTTAGTTAGTGACTATTGTAAAAGAAATAATTTTTATGTCAATGGGCATAAGATTAATTTTTAGGGAAATAGTCTTGGGTACTTGATATGGATCTCGATCATTTGAAACCAAATGACTAAAATAGGCCAATTTAAAACATACCCTAGTATAAACCTTTATCACTCAAATAGGTTTTTTAGGAGCAGGGGGAGTTAGAATTATAGTTTTAGGTTTAGCTTGGGGTATCTAATGTCACATCCTATAGAGGAGGCATAAAAGGTGAGGGAGGTGGAGTTATAGACTAAAGGAATAGATGTCTTATGCTCATATTTACAAAATGAGATCCTTGAAAGACAATGTCGCTAATATTAGATGTATCAAAAAAAGGTCAAGTATAAAAATAAATATGGGACTAAGTAATTCTTGGTTAGATCATTATTTTAGAAGGTGAGGGAGGTGTAAGTCCTTGAAACACTTTCCTCTTGAGTGAGGGATGTGTTAATGTTGAGTCACCCCTCAAAATTACTTCCCCTAATCTTTCATCCACCTATTATAGATATTTCTACCTTAGGAGTGAATAGTCCAGCCTTGATCTATGCATATTATGTGATAAATCCACATCATTCAAAGAATTCATATATATCCAATCATGTGGATGTTGGTGAAGCTTAAAATATTATAGCACTTTTCCTTTTTATGATCATAAATATGCCTTCACCTTTACCTTGGGTTTCAATCTCCTAAGATCATGATCATTAAAATTAAATGGTCATCTATGTGTTATTACTATCAACAAAATAGGCCAATAATCAATATAAATTCTTCCAATTTTAAATGAGAAAAGGGCCAAGGAGTCTATTTCTTATCTTTTCATGCCCTTTTATATTGTGATCAATTTGATACACAATTTCCTATTTAGAAATCTTATCAAGTACAAAGTGAGGAAACTTAAAAAGGGAAACCATAATTCCCTTAGCCCTAATAATGATACAGTTAGGATAGTACCAATAATCTCCTATTTTAGTAAGTGACCTTATGGTTTATTTTGAGATCCTAGACATTGGGGTTTTATTAATAGCCATATAAATTAGTGGATAAATAAATTCATAAATTTCCTCAATAAATATTTTTAACCTATGAAGATGCAACCTAGAAAACATCCTATGAAATAAAATACTTGAGGCAAGGGTCCATATTTGATAAGCACCAAAAATGATGGTAACACAAGTGGGGTCAGCTAGGTAGGACATTATATATATATATATATATATATATATATATATATATATATATATATATATATATATATATATATATATATATATATATATATATATATATATATATATATATATATATATATATATATATATATATATATTACCATTATATACTCTTTTTATTTGTTATATTAGGTTTAAATCTATAATTTATCCCAATGTAGGTGTTTACCCATCATTTATTACCAATTAAAATAAGGTAACCCAAGTTTTATCTACACAAACAATGTATGGGGCACCAAACAAGTTATTCATAAGTGTCATCCTGATTTTTACACTAGATTTGAATGTTCAAATAGGAATTTGAGTAATGTTAGATTTGTATAATCATTGGTTTGGATTTTATACCAAATCTCGAAGAGATTATCTTAAATATTATGGGTATTTAGCCATTCCAATTCCACTACTTGGTTATAAACCATGTTTAGTGGTGGTAGGTTATAATACCATTCTATTTCCAATCCCAAAATGAGTGAAATCTAACTAAGATTTCTTATGGAGAGAATCATATCATTTTGGTACATTGTTCTAGTAAACACATATAAAACAAGTCAATACATAAGAATACCTCAAGTTTTCATATCATGTAAAGGAGGCTTACATTATTTAGAATAATAAGGTCATCTGTATATGTCACATCCACTAAAGTGGGGTACTTTCTTATTCTAGTATAATTTTTTCCATTTCCATTCTTCAATGAATGTGTTGTAATGTTATCAATTAATGTCAATTAATTTTAGTTGAATATTATATCCATGAAAAATTGAGGGGTGGAAATGAAAAAAATATAGGATGCCATTGTAATATAATCTTTGAGCTTGACAAATTTAGAGGAGTTGAACAATTTTTGGAAGAATTACACTAGAGCTCTTGTGTATTTTTTAACTAAATTATAAGGTAATTGATTTCTGTTAAACATAAGTTTTGGAAATGAATCTACTCTTCATTCAATTTTATGCTTTAGTTTCATGTTCATGCACATTAATTATGAATTATGTCCCAAACATATGTTTTTATCTATTTGGAATTTTGATTTTAAAGTTTTACTTGTGAATTTTATTGAGATAGAGTGTCCATCCACATTTCTTCATTTCACACCATGTTATAACTTGAGAATGACACCATGTCACTTTGGCATCCCACACAATGACCTCTAATTAGTTCAAGTTCATGTCATGCCTTTGGTTTTTCAAAATGTTGTTGAGCTATCCTGACCATGAGAAACCCTTAAGACATGTGGCTTATTATCATTACCTTTCATTTTTGCACTATTAGGTCTCCATGTTGTATCATTAAAATCTAAGAGGTGTGTGATGAATGATTAAGTGACACATGGAATTATTTCAAATTATTGTGATTATATATTATATTTTAATACACATGTAATGTGTGGTTAAAAGTGAATGGGATCATTTCACATGCTTTCATCATGTTGTTTCACACTATCACACTTCTAAAGGTTATAAGTTCAAATATACAAAGAGTGTGAAGATGTGAGTGAGTACGGTAGAAACACATGGAATCATCTCATTGCTTCAAAATATTTAGAATTTTATTTTGAAATAAATAATGCTAAAAAAGTGTAAACAAGTACATCATGACACATGGAGAGTGTCTGAATGTCCTTGCATCCTTTTGAATTAAATACAAAGTTTGTGTGCCATAATACAAAGGCCCACAAATAGGATGAGACAAATGTAAAAGATATAAAATTATATCCATATGTAAACATGAAAATGTTTATCAAAGTTTGAACAAAGTGTGAAATTTTAAAATTGATAGACTAATGATTTTTTATTTGTGAACCCTTCAACAAAGTACGAAGATGTATGAAAAAGTGATAAAAAAATATTATGAGATAAACATCAGAAAATTCAAGGATGTAAATAAGATATCCATAATTTTCAATGATAAAAAGTGTTTAATTTTCATACTCATGTTTTATTTAAAAAGTGTTAATCAGATAAGACCAATAAGTCACCTATTAAATTCATTCAAGACAAAGGGTCTCCATTTTGAAGTAAATAGGGGCATTTTGGTGACAATAAGTTGAATCTTTACAAATTACTTTATATCAAATGGAAAAATATTAGTATGACATTATATTTTGAATTAGATCATTATTTTTTCAATATTCAACACATGAAGCATGGTTATAAAAATATAGTGACCTAGATCAATGATCTCTTATGGATATCCCAAAATATATACAAAGTTGTATGGGGAGAAACTTATCATTAGTGTATTTTTGGATTTGGTATGGATTTCCCTCGAAGCCACCTACTCTAATATAGGTAAAATATATAAATTGTATTGAATATTTTCCATAATGGTTGATCACTTTGGAAAATTCATTAGAGATTATAATTGCTATATTCCCATCCAAATATATTACCATGGGTATAAGAAACATGTCACTTAAACATATAAAATTTGTCTTCCCCTTATTTAATGTGATTTGAGGCCAATATTCATAAATAATTCTTACTAGGAAAAATTTCCCTCTAAGTTGAGACCAGGCTATGATCATAGGACAATAATTGAACATATTAGATAAGATGTCCTGAATAAGATCTTAGTGGTATTCATGAAAAGTGTCACTCATGATGTGATCATAATCTATGAATTATTTATTATTGTATGTGATGTTCATTATCATGCACATCTATTCATGAAATTCACCAGTGGTTGGCTTCCCTATCACTCTATTGAGAAAATTAATCATGTTAGTTAAATATTAATAAAAATAAGATGTATAGTGATATTTTAGGATATTTTAAGGACATTTCCTCTTATTCTTCAACCAAGTATAGATAACCATGTTAATATCCCAACATTATTGAGAAATATTCTGGCTCATTAGCAACACTCCATCCTAAGGGGGAATCATTAGGTTAATGTTAATAGAGTGACCATTCAATTTTTCCATTAAAACATCTTCCATATTTTTTAACTCTATGGTTTTTGGGTTTTAATATAATGCACATGTAAGTATTAGGTTGGTGCACTAAACTAAAGTCATGAATCTAACAGCTTGTGAGATTTTTCTTAAAAATATTATTACCCAATGGCCAAGAGTTTTTCCTCCTTCATTCTATCCCAAAAATACTCTAGGTTAATATACCTATTTTTAGACTATTTTACCTCTATAATTTCAATATCCAAAGTATAATGGCTCATAGACCATATATCTAAAATTCATCTTTGGAGGTTTTGTTATGTGGAAAGAAACTTTAATGAGTAATTTTAGATAATGGTAGGCATAGTCCAGACAGAGTAAATGCTTGGGTAAATGCAAAATAGAGGTCATATTAGCCATAAAAATGTGAAAATTACCCTTTGAATGATATTTTAGACACTATATATCTTGGTTGGATATTTGAAGTGGTTGTAACACCTCTAAAATGTGAAATGCTCTAGAAGGTCTAAACAATGACCAAAACTTAGGGAGATCCAAGGAAATGCTTGATAGATGGTTTGGATCAAGTGGAAAGAGTATGGAGGCTAAAAACTATGGGAAATGGAAGGAAAAAATTAGTGAGGATACCCTTGAAACCTATGAAGTTTGATGGGTTGAAAATGAGAAACAAAATGATAAAAATGATCAAGGACATCATTCAATGATGAAAAGGATGAATTTTTGGTTGATACCAAGCTCTATGGTGATTCTACCAATTTAATCTAAATAAATGTCTCAAAGTCAACAGTCCTTACAGGGTAGAGTTTATAATTTATGCAAGCATTTAGTAGTGGGTTTTGACTTATATAGATTTTCAAACCATCTCAAAAATTTATTGTCCCTAATTACCTCTAACATCATGTATTTTATACTAATCACTTATTTTTCTTATTTTTATAAATATTGACACCCTATTCTTTCCCTAGTGGATGCAATAATGAGTTTAATTTTAGATTATTTTTCCCTTTAAAATACTTATTTCATAGACTTTGCTCCTCTCATGACATTTATGTTTCTCACAAATCTTAGGCACTTTAGGAACTTTGTGATGGATGTGATGAGTTTATCAAACATGTTTTATTTTTAAAATCTCTATCAACTTATGTACCATGGTATTTTTACATACTTCATGTGCATAGCTCATTTTGTGTACTTTATGTACCTCACATATTTTATACACTGCAAGAACCTTAATTAATTTGCACTTTTTATGGATAAAAGGAACATCGTGCACTTTTAATGTTTGTAAAACTTCAATAACTTTTGGAAGTTTATTAGGTATTTAAAATTCATAAATTAGTTTTTGAGTTAAAATACAAAGTTTTGAAATTAAGTGTTTATATTCAAAATTTGTCCTTGGGATGAGGTCAACTCATTGGAACACAAATTTAGATGTTTAAGGAAATTTAATTATTGGTTACAATAGAATATCACTTTTTATTTGGAAAAAAAAACCTTAGGTTTCCTTACATTAAGTTTTTCAATTTTTTTCTTAGGCTCCATGTATTGTCATTTTTCATGGGTGTGAATTGTTTATATCTATCATTTAGGGATATAATATCAAAATATGCATATTTATTTAATAAGTTCATATCTAATCAAATAAAATGTGATGAATGTGGATGTAATAACACTAGGGATGTTATTATACATGATAAAATTTTAGCCTCCCTTAGTAGCACACATTACAAAAATGTTGAGGCTAAAATGCTTACAAATACTACTTGGAGGAACATGCATGTATGGATCCTTTGACCCCTCATTATTTAATAACTTATGGTGGAGGAAAAAAAAATTACCTATTATCCAACCTATGATTATATTATACAAATAATCCATTGGTGTCACAAAATGTAGAGGTAAGATACACAATCTTGTAGTGTAAAATGGGGTAATCAAAATATCCCTACTAACCTTCCTCTACCACCTAAAGTACTAGTCAATACAACTAGATATTTTGACATCATAGATCTACTTAATAATACTCATGTAAAATTATATGTCCTAACATTTATAAATTTTACACTATTTATAAGTATTTTATTTATACAACACTATTCAATACTACTTTTACTAAATGATACAAAGCTTGTTTATTTTGCATTCAGTGTCAATAAATTAAAAAGAAGTGAAGATATAATTTATTTTGAAAAAGAATATTTACCCACCCAAAAAATTATAAATCAAAATCTCCCACTATATATTCAAGTATAGATATTGAATAAAGGGGTCAAGTATGTAATGGTAGGTAATGGATCACAACTGAACACTTGCAACATCATGCTTTCCCTAAAAAAATGGTATCAATATTGATTTTTTCAATAAACTAGATATAAACATTAGGGGTTTTGAAAAAATAACTCACCAAGCTTTAGGAAGAATTAAATATGATATAAAATTTAGGCCTAAAATGTTACCCACTACTTTTAAGGTAATGTAAAACCATTTAAATTATAACCTAATTATTGATAGAACTTGAATTCATGATATATATGCTATCCCATACACCCTACATTTTTGATTAAAATTCATACATGATGGATTTTAAATACACATCATATGGATAATAGACCTTTCAAATGTTACAAAGTAGTAGAAATAATAAAGGGATTTATACCAAAATCATACACTCTTATATATTCCATAATACCTCCACTACAAGTTATATCAGTGCAATAAATACATACATTTGAGATGGGATAAAACAAAAAGACTAATAAAAATAAGTCTTCATCACCAAACTCTATCAACTAAGAAAGATATTGTAGAAGGCTCAACATGTATCTATGAAAATAAATAAATAATAGATATTATGTTAGTGATTCATAATGAAAAAAATTAGAGAATAATGATGAAGATAGAGATGATGATGTCAATAGAATTCCCAAGAACATAGAAGAATACTTATCTCATTTAAAATTTATGCCTGTAGCACTAGGGAAATATAAAGACAATTCAAACATGGTGGCCATTGATAAATTATGAGGTCTTATTCATATTTAACCTTAGCTAGATAAAAATAAAGGGAAGTCACTTCAAGATAACCATGAGGATAGAAATGGGGTAAAAAAATCTCTCAACTATGACCTAAAAGAAAACCAATTAAAAATTAGACACTCTATGGGACATCATGTCCTATTTTAAATAGATCATGATCCATATTATAAGACAAAAATGATTATAAATTTAAATGATTGTTTTAATATCAATTCAAGAAAATAATATCTCATAATTGGTGTTCCATTAAAATAATACTTCATCAAATTTAGTACACCTCATTTACAATAATCAATGTACATAGCACAAAGTGAAACTAATTAATACCTGATGTCTATATTATATTAAATTAATAGTATAATTCCCATAGAAGTGAAAATTCCTTGAGTAATAAAAATAAACATTGATGAAAAATAATTAATTTTTGACCACTTAAAAAAAAGTACATTTACCTCAAAAAAATTTTCATTAGACAAAAATCTATTTCTAAGTTTCACTTACACAAACTACTCCATCATGTGCTATGATAGTCTTATAATAACCTTGCGAGAAAGTTACATAATTAACATTGATGCATTATCTCAGTGTATAATGGAGTCCATATGTTATTATGAATAATAGAGCTACACAGTGCATACATAATCATATCAACCATATTGTATATGATATTTTGTGATTATGTATCACCTCAATATTTTACACTTGGAAAACTCATGACCCTAGCTATTCATTTTAGTTCTACACATGACTTGCTTCCAAAAGCCTCACATTTGATCTATATTAAGCCTTTTGTCCTATCTCGTAGTTTTAACAACCTTATATTGATAACACAAACATCTCATCTTGCCCACAATGCTTAAAATGTACTTATCTTGTACCTCTATAAGTTCTGATCCTATGCCTACTATTTTTTTCCTTGAACACTAGTATCTAGGTCAAATAGTAGCATTGATGTTACTATCTTGGCCTGACATAAGTGTCAAGTTACCTAAAGTCATCCAATTTTCAAATGAAACATATTAAAATGGTTGGCCTAAGTGCTTTAATTTGAGTTTTCTCCTAATAGGATTGGTATAAATATAATATCAACCCTCATTCATTCCTTACCTAATAATTAAACTAAAAGATCACTCAAGAAACACTCAAGTTACAAAAAAAATTTCTATTCTATCATATTATAATATGAGTCAAAGTAAAAACTATCTACAAGTTTAAAGTACTAAAGGAACATTCATAAGGTCATATTTTCCAAATTACAAGCTAGGTCACTGTTGTACTTGCTTTACACATTGCATGATTCACACACAAGACAACACATAGGTGATAAATACATGAGTTTGAAGACATTTTATATAGTATTGGCTATGTAGGTAGTGTCCTTTAATAGTGGGGTCATAATATGTTATCTTAATATTGTGTGCCCACTAACCCATTTTTCCCCAAGGGCATTATTTAATAATGTACCTAGGGTTTTGATCAATAAAATAATAATGTTAGCCTATGCACTAAATATAAAGAGAGTTTTTAGAAGGAAAAATAAACCTATAAAAACCCAAGTAAGATATTAAAAAATGGAACTATATTATGATTTGGACACTAGCTTCAACATAAGGACACTATCTTCAACATACGTGTCAACATTGGACACAAGTGTCTAGTTGCCAAAAATAGCCAAATCTCATAATGAATAAAACCTAGATCTCTATTAAAATATTATGATAACTCTTTATAATTTTAATATTATAGAATATAACATCAAATGAGATATGCTCTCTTTCATCTCTTAGCTATTTTTTAATTATTGTATTTATTACACATGCTAAATTAGGAAGATATGTATTATTTAATGTACTTTAGTGTAAATATGAAGATTGTCATTCCTTTAAAACAACTATAATTACTTAGGTATTATCTTGTAAAAATATGAAAGCATTGAAACATTTAGTGAAACCATCCTCTATTTGTTGAACCAAAACCTTAGTTTGCATATTAGGGTTTTCACCTTCTTTCAAAATTTTATTTTAGGTTTTTGTATTTTATTTTTAGATATATTTTTTTATTATGTGGTTTTAGTTTAGGAATGTTAACTATTATTATTTTTTTGGATCTCCTGCTTGTGCTTTATAATTTTTTCTTAAAAGCTTAACTCTTTGTAGATTCCCTAACTCATCTAAAGGACCCTCAACCAAAAAAACCTCACCCTTTTGATATTATTTTAAATGTATCTGATAATCAATGTATTTCATATGAGGATCATATAGAACATAAAAAATGGGATAAAACCCTTGCCTTTTCTTATAATTATGACAATGATAGAACAAATGATGCAAATACAAATCTTAATGACCCAAATAGTGATAATGATATTTCTTATTATGTATATGAATATAGTGGCATTCCATTTGGATATGTTAAACCTTAGTCTCCTAATCCTTTGATTTAAAATGATGAAGAGTCTTAAGAACCTAAAATAATGAAAAATGATACTATTCCTAGTGTTTAAAATATAATTATTACATCTACACCTTCTTTTGTTATTCTAATAACTAAATTTGAGATTCCCCATTCTAATGTTGACAAATTCAAGGAGGTTGAATGTTCCCCCAATGTATTTCATAATTAAAATATTGACAAAATCAAGTGTGTGACTTCAATTACAAACAATACTAGTGTTAAAAATCCCATGTCTTCTTTGCATGATTAAAACACACATAACCCAATTTATTCTTCCCCTCTAGCATGTAATAATCAAAATACATGTCTTATCTCTCAACCTTTCTTTCTCAAATGGAAAAATGAGAGTGTAGATTAACATCCTAAGGAAACACTTACAAAACATGAATTATTTTGGGAAAACTAAAAATACCAAAAATATTTGATGTATCTTATGTAAAGGTCAGAAACCAGAAAAATTCAAGAAACTAAAAAACAAGTTTCCCAAAAGTTTACTAATGAAATAATTTCTTAAGAAAAATAATAAGGATGTAAATGATAGTTGTGTAAATATTCATTTCTCACATAACAATGATGAACCTAAAGTAGAAAGTGATATTGCATTACTTACTCCTCCTTCTATAGGATGTGACACTCCAACTCAAAGTGAAAAGGACATAATTACAGCTCTTAATGTGGTACATAACATATCAAATATTTATTTCCTTTCCTCCTTTGCATTTTCCTCTCAAAATGAGAGTGTGCCTCAAAATGAAATTACACTTCCTACTCCTAAAATATGTCATGAAGTTCCATGTAATGTATCACTTTTAAATGATAATAATATTAAACTTTGTGCTCTTTCAAAAGACATACCTACATCTTTAGACATGGGTGTTCCTTTACTAAATATTGGTGAATCATGTGATGAGCCTATTTCCAAATATGATGAAGAGTCCATCATCCATATGTTCTAAATGAATGTTATATTTTAAACCACTATAAAAATGCTCAACTAATTATGACATGTTATCTTTTTTTACCACCATGGTAGATTTGCAACATCAAGTAAACACTCTTAAGTTATAACTTTCTTCTCATGAGGATATTTTTGAGGAGAATACATTAATAGAACAACCTATCACTTGACATGTATTTGAATATACTTATCCACATAATTTTTTCATGCTTGATTTTTCCTTCTTTGATGGTCAAGGGGATACTACTATTTATTTACAACATTATTTACACTCCTTTGTACATTGGGCCCAAAATGGAATCATGCGATTAAAATATTTCCATCACAATTTAACAAAAGGAACTCTTGATTGGTTTAAAAACCTTCCAACTGGTTCCTTATCAATGTTAAAAAAGATTGAGGATGTATTGTTATCACATTTTCATTATTTTACCTTACCTAGGTTACCATTGTAAGATTTTTAAGCATTGGCCCAAAATGTGAATGAGCCTCTAAAATATTGTGTTATTCGATTTAAGGATGCTTTGTATTCCTTAAACTATAAACCTTCAAATTTGGAAGTACAATTTATATTTAGTAGGGTTCTTATTTCTCCACTTAGGGAGAGTATTACATAAACCCTTTGCTTCATTCGAGACCTTATATTGGGATGTGCATAAATATGCATATGCTTTAATGAATATACAAACATAGTTACCTATTTTTCCATCAAAAACCAAAGATGATTAGAATAATGTTTCAAGGACACAGAAATAATTTATGAAGGATCATGAACTAATTTAAAACATTCTTCATAACCATTGGCACCTACCACATCACCAAAAACTAAATTATTAAACAAAGGGAATGTACATATTTTTTGAGTACCTCCCATAGTTAGACCAAATTACACCACAATACACTAGACTCTTTAGTTTGATTGGTACTGAGATATACCACATGATATATTATGAAATTTATTGGATAACCAATTGATCAATATCCCTCCTAATTTTGATTACCCACCTCATAGATTTTAAAAGGTAAAAAGATACCACTTTTTCACTTATCATGATATTAATGGTCATTCATCAAGATAATGAGTGTTTTTCTCTTGAGTAAAAGCTTACACAATTGGTAGATTAGGGGATCATTGCATTTTAAAAATATGCATTCATACCACATTTAAATACTTCTCTTAGAGGATCATATAATAGATTTGAACCATCCCATGCTGATTATTATAAATAAGAAATTGTCCATCAACCTTCATATAAGACACCCACTAGTAGAATTCCTTCTCCTAGTGTGCTCTCTCCATAATTTATAGCTCCCACACTGATCCTACCAAGGAATAATTTTTTTATTAGGTCTTGGATAAAGGCACATGTGGAGTGGGTGTACCTACACAAAATATTTGGGTTCATAATCAACTACCTATAGATTCACTAGTTACACCTATAATTATAGTAGAGTTGACTATAAAAGCAAAATCGATAGTTATTTTACCACATGATCATTATAGTAAATCATTATTATTTCTTATAGGGTTATATTAAATATGATGAGTAATTTATTTTTAAAATAATATAATTAATTTATTAAATTGAAATATTTGTTATAAATTTTACCATATCCATAACATATACCATGGAAGTGATAATACCATATACAAACCTACCAAAAAATCATGATACAAATTCTTAATTATTAATTCAAACATTAGGAACACCTACACATGTTCCCACTATTGTTATTCCAAATAAACCATATAGTACATATAGATGGGTTCCAAGAACCACTATTCCTTATAGTGGTACTTCACGACCTTAGAGTCCTATTATATATACACTAAAGATCATATATACTATAGTGACATATATTTAACCTATACATGCTCATTTGGATGGGATAACTATGATCACCCTTTATATGAGATTGTAGGATGATATTGTCTCTTCAAACATACCAAAAGTTCTAAAAAAAATGTTCAAAAATCAAAAAACATTTTCAGCTCCTACATGTTCTATTAGATCATTGACATCTATATGTTATTTTTATTTTGAGGACTAGCATATCATTTACTCCTACATACACATAACAATTCATGTAAAGATACATGATACATTTATGGTTGTTGTGATTTCCCTCTACTCATGTCACCAAAATGTTTGGGGAATCCATCTTCTATGATCTTGATACACACACATTATATGATTTGATGATCACTCTACAATATCATGTTTGAGATCACATATGTACTTACACATGACTTATAAATGATTATGCATTACACATGGTAATTGATATGCTATGCAATTTATATATTTTTCTAATACATTAGATCCATGGGCCACTATGACATGTTTATGTTGGTTGCTTATGATTTTTACTTTACAAATTGACTTGAATATTTTGCCTTGCAATTGTCTTAATTTTTTGAGAATTTGAATATGCTGCTCCATTATATGCACCTCATGTGCCTATGTTTTCATTATTGGACATTTAATATGTCATTTCATTCTTGGAAATTTGAATATCTCATTCCTTAATTTTGTGGACATTTGACTAAGTCATGCCCATGAAATTTTGTGGCATTTGAACACACCCCTTATTTTTGGTCTCCTTATACCATTACTTGTTTACTTATTTTTGAGTGATCTTATGTGTGTGCTTGTTTGCATATTGATCTTGTATTTTTATTATCTAGATGTTTCCATGATATTTATCATGAATTTTAGGCCTACATGTGATTAAATTAGTTCTATGTTCTTCAATGTCATATCTACCTAGACATATTTCCTTCTATATGCTACATGGTTACATTTGTAGATTTACAATTATCTTACCCTTTTGAGCTGAGTTAACTACTAGGTTCTATTTTTCACTTACCTCAAAGTGGGGGGGGGGGGTGCATATTAGTGGGGGCATGCAATGGTGATTGTTTTCAACTTTGGAATGCACTCTTGGAGAAGTGGTGTGATATCTCTTCTTCCAACTAATAAAATTGGAAAAATGCAAGGGTGGGAATTATTTGTAGTGAGCCTCCAAATACGGATGGTCCACTAGTGTAATATCTAAAACTAACTCTAATTTACTACTAAAATAAGGAAAAGAGATGGGAACTAAGAAAAAAATTGAACCTAAAGTTTGTAAACAAGGTGATGCACCAAAATGTTTGATTACCTATAATTCCCTAAGCATACACAAAATGACTAAAGGAAACAACAAACCCTACACAACTCATAATTTTACATACTTATATATAAGTGTTTCATTGAAAGGATTGAAGATTATGAAAACACTAAAAATGGGTAGCAAATGGCATTATAGAGGCTCAAATGGTGAAACTTCACAACTAAATCCTACATGAACTTGATGAAAACACAAAATATGGCTTGCAAATGAATGTATTCCTACATAAAGGTAAGGAAATAGGACTTCAAATCAAGGATAAATAATTCTATCACAAGATAAGATCAACTATTTCATGATTTTACATAATACACAAGTAGTGAGAAGGTAAAAATGGTTCTTTTACTAATCTAAAAGATATAAAAGTATAAAAAACAATAGGGATCAGCCACAACTAGCAAGAGGTCTATATTTTTAAATGAAAATCTCTAATACATATAGGAGATAATGAGAACTATAGAGAAAAGAGAAAATGATAAGAGCTCATAAATGCTATCATTATGACATAAAATAGTCCTAAAACTAAATTTGAATATGAAATCAAAGTTATCCATCCTTATATAATGTATTATTCCTTGAATTTAGGTTGCCTTCATGAATGAATGCATAAGAGGTTTCTAGAGAACTTAGAAAAATCAAAAGGTTTTCAATAAAGCCTTATTTTACAGGTACATTATCTCCTTGTCTCATTATAAACTTAAATATCCATAATATTTACCTTGAATGATTGACTTATTCTTTAATTAAATTATTTTCAATTTTCATGAAGTTATTCCTCAATTTTAGGACAACTTGAAACAATCCTATAACCTCTTTGACTTCATCAAACAACTGTTTTCTTGTTCAAAGCCTAGTTTGACCTTAAGAAAGACTCTTTATCTTGGTTTGGATGATGGAACCTTTATATGTATATTTTTGAAAGGAATTTATGAGTATTTATTACTCTCCATTATTCTACATGAGACTGATTCTACACTTGATCCTTCACTTTCACACTCTTTCATGCATTCCAAATGAAGCTACATGATTACTACACCTATTTGAAGGAATGGAGGAAATTGGATAATAATTGAGATTATATAATCCTTGATGAAATTATTAACATATTTTTTATTAAAATTTTATATCTCATATGCCTTAAAATGACTTTAAACTTCATGAACTAATCATAAGTTATCTCAAATTGGCCCAATCTAGCTCTAAAATAGGGTCTACGAAAACAAAATCAAATATGAAATCCTTATTATTAATATTAAAAGATTAAAAATAAATATATTTAATAAATTAAATATTTATCCAATTTATCACCAATTTTTAATAGTTTTGGATTAGTAAATTCAGAGTTATGTAATTTTTACTCCTCTCCCAAGCTCTTTTCTTTGACCTTGTTTTGGCTGTAGGAATATATTTTTGATATTTATATATAATAAATTATTTTAAGGACATGATAAAACTTATAAATTTTTTACAAAAATTTCCCCCACCTTTAGTTCAAATTTCATGAGTTTTGGAGGCTTAAAAATCAAGTTATAACATTTTTTATGTAAAGTAGAATTTCTAGTCAGCAAGCATGCCAATCTAGTAAAAACATTATACCTTGAGATTTAGGGGGTATCATAAGGTAATTATTTTTGTGTTTGGATTGTATTAAAATTATATATATTATAAAATATCTATTTTGGTATGTTCACTTCAAAAAATCACCTAAAACTTCCAATTTTAGGTTTACAAATCCTTCTCCTAGCTATGTGCATGCATTTTGAAACATAAGCATGCCTTTGGATATATTTTTTAAACATAATTGAAAAATATAAGGATTTAAAAATTATTTTATTATGTTATTAAATAATATTTTATCATTTTTTATCCTTAAAATTCCTTTAACAATGTAAATCTTGATGAAAACCTCAGTTTTCTCTGTTTCTCAACATGGTTGTAGATGCATTTTCACTCTTGTTGATGACATCATTTTTTTTTGAGGACTAATTTGGGATTTTAGGATTATATTAAACCACCCAAATATTTATAAACCTTAATTTATCTCCAAAATTTCTTTCAATACCAATTGAACCTTAATTAGGGTTTTGAAGAGAGTTTTCAAGCAACATTGCTTCTTAAGGTTTGTTCATAAAGATATATCCCTATTTATAAGATTAAAATACAAGAAATGGGAGTAAAAATAAATATTAAACCTTAATATCAAACATATTTATCCATGCAACTACTCCACTAAGATACCTTATTGGTTTTAAAATGATTTTGAGCTCATTGAATCAATTTTGAGAGAGATTTGGGCCTTCTTTGCATATTTTAAGAACTATGTAAGCTCATGGAGATATATGGGAGAATTAATATAATGTGGGAACATTATAAATAACTTATTATACCTATAATATACATTTATTACTCATGTGGATCAATAAATATTGAAATTCATGTTGTAAACAATGGAAATCTTGCTATTTTATGCATAATATTTTTTTGGCTTTGAGAGAGCATGTATTTGGCTTGAATGAGATCAAAAAATAGGTTAAATATGATATTATAAGGTATGAATATGAATCATGAATGTTAAAAACCCATCCATCATCTTCCTTCCACCTAAAATCTATGAAAAACTTGATTTTTTACCTTTTAAATTAAATGGAAACTATCCATGTACCCTTGCATATACATTGAAATATCAAAGAGACTCAAAAAATGTTTTAGATGCATACATGGGAAGTCAATATATTTTAATTATGGCATGAATATCTCATGGAATTCTCCATTTGTTGGTTGAATATTTTGTCAATCAGCGTATTGATAAACGAAATAGGTCTGATCAGCCAAAGTAGGAAGATTAGTCATCCAAATGTGTAGTTTTACCACATCAGAAGGGGACTGATCTCTCCTCTCATCAAGGGGAGGTTCCCTATAGGTATGCTATATATATATATATATATATATATATATATATATATATATATATAAATATATTATAGACAAAAAATAATACTCAAGGGTAGGACAAATCATCCATCTCTCTTTTTTCAGAGATGATGCATGCAGATCAAAGGAGAAATCTCAAGGGAAATGATAGACAACACTCATCTTATTTTATAAGTACTATTCAACAAACCACAAGAATACTCCTGGTAGTAACAACAAAAATGTATCAAAGGATTTAATAACCAACAAATCGAGATGCAACACAAAGTCTTCACCTAGATTGCTCAAGAGTAAGATACGAAGGACAATGAGGGCACAAAGTTGCCCCAAGGTATTTTACATAGAAATAAAAAGAAAACACACTAAATGAAATTATGGGGCACAAAGTCTCTCCATAATTTACTCTTTAGGACACCTTCTTGACTGCTGTCACTAATTTTGCTTGTTGAATTAAAGGAATAGAAGATATATTAAAGAAAAAGACATAAGAACAGTTTCCTCAATAATAAAGATATTACAACACAAAGTCTGAAAACCCACTTGATTTCTTATTCCAATAACAAAATATGATAAAAAAATTGAGCTCAAAGTCTCAGAAGTGCCTTTCAATTTGGGCAGAGTTTTGTTCTGATAGTCAAAAAAGATCTATTTAAAATAGAAGAGAGTCCCTTATATAGCCTCTTCAAGAAGGACTCGGGAACAATAACACATCATGTTGCATTAGAATCTGTTAAGAAGATAGGCTAGAACTTAGATGCATTTACCCATTTGATTTTATCAATGCAAAGAAACAAATCATGCTATTAAAAGTTTGCAACTTTCAATGTCCACCTAGCGATCTGATCCTACCTTCATCATTCCTCCTTTTCTAGTTAATTAAATTGGGTCCTGGATTCAATTTTCTATTCTATTCCTTCCTTGGTTTCTGATGGTCTTGACCTTGAAGTCTATGAATGCATTCAAGTCTATAGATTCAAAGGATCAATGGTTAATTCACTATCTTGAATTTGACGTCTTAGGGCGCATCACCCCTTGGTCCTTCTTTGGCTTTTCTATTTGGCACTTTCCCAGATTGAACTTGCCCTTTTAGGCCTTAAGAAATGACCTACTTTGGGTGTCAGGAAGAGCCCCCTGCAAGGGTATCTACCCTTCAGGTGGTCTTTGAATGGACTTTGAGCTTCTTCAAGTGACTCTTCAGCTTCGGGGAAGTATTCTTCAAATTGGCAACTGAGAGTCCCCCGCAAGGGCATCTGCCCTTCGGGGTCATTTGGTGGCCTTTTACAAATTCCCGTGGACAATTCCCATGGGTATTTTCCCTAGGATTTTCCCCAAGCAAATTCCCAAGGACAAATTCCTACAGACAAATTGTCTGCAAAAATTTCCCACAGACAAAAAGTCTACAAAAATTATTTCATTTGCCATATACGTGAATTCCTTTGGGATTTACTCCCACGACTTCTCAGAATTCTTTTGGACTTTTTATTTGAAGGAATTCCTTCAGACAAAAAGTCTAAAGGAATTGTGCCTTAGACTTGCCTTAGTCTTTTTGAAAATGACCCTTTTGAATGGTATTTTCATTGACCAAGTGCCCTCTGCAAGGGCACTTGTCCTTCAGGAGGATCTTTGAGCTTTTACATTAGATCGCTCCTTTTAAACCAAGCTGTTGAACCACTCTATTGAACCAAGGATTTGAACCTCTTCATTGAACCAAGGCTTTAAACCTATTCATTGAACCAAGGATTTTAACCAATTATTAAACCATTTGATTGAACCACTTGGTTGAACCAAAATGGTTCAAGCCAATGAACCCTTTTTTGAACCAACCATTGAACCTCTTTGTTGAACCAATCAGTTGAACCAAGATTTGAACCAAAATGGTTCAAGTTGATGGTTTAATTTAATGAACCAAGTTGATGAACCACTCCATTGAACCACAAGATGTTGAAACTCTTCATTGAACCAAAATGGTTTAAGTCGATGGTTCATTTGGTTGAACTGAAACGATGAACTAACCGTTGAACCAAAAGACATTAAACCAAGTTTTGGTTCAATAGTTTAAACAAAGCCTTGAACTAACTGATGAACCATTTGATTGAACCAAAGGATGAACCAATCCTAAAAATGACCAAGTGTTATAAATTAATTCTTTTGGTTGAACCCACCTGCAGAAGCCTTTAAACCTGTAGAATTGAACCTGCCTGCAGAATCCATAGAAACCAAGTCCATAGTTTTCTCTAACCTTGAAAGAGTCTATAGATTTTAACCTATAAATCCAATTAAACTTGACCTGTAAAGTCTATAGATTTCCTCTTCTTGTTGAGTTCGTAGATTTTCTCTTCCTGCTGAGTCCATAGATTCAAGCCTACAGAGTCCGTAGATTTAAGCCTGCAGAGTCTGTAGATTTTTGAGAATCTTGAAAAATGAGGAATTTGAATGCCCAAGACAAATTTTGAAAAGGGAAGAGAAAATTTTGGTCTGTAGGACCAAAATAGTTTAAATGTTGTTCCAAAAATGAGTGATATTTTTGGGGGACAACAACTAGCTCTAGTTGGGGAACTTCTATCAATTGCAAAAAGAATTGAAGGGAGTAGAATCTAGAATCTCCAGTGTCTTCATGTGTACCATTGGGTTACAGAGTCATGTTACCCAAAAATTAAAGGCATA
Organism: Torreya grandis; assembly: GCA_037957365.1. Lineage (NCBI taxonomy): Eukaryota > Viridiplantae > Streptophyta > Pinopsida > Cupressales > Taxaceae > Torreya > Torreya grandis. The sequence goes on along the minus strand of JARHVA010000985.1, from coordinate 2,305,546 downwards.
AAAAAAGGAAACAAACAAAACAAAATAGAATTAAAAACTATACAAATATACATATATGTAGATGCAATGCTTTGACACTTCAAGAGTTGAAGTGTTTTAGATGCTTCCCATTGTGAGGTAGAGAAAAGAGTGTGACATCTTGATATTTTAGTAGAAATATATTTTCACCAATGTGCTGATGAATTATAAATGAGCCTCTCCAAAGGTAGTTAAACTTTCCATGCATCCCCTTTGGTTCTCTCCTTTTGTCCCATAGCAGGACTTGATCCCCAATCTAGAAATCACAATTTTAGCCTTCTGGTCAAAGAGTTTCTTACCAAACTTTGATGAGCAGAAATTTTTTCCACCACCATAGTTCTCTATTCCTCCAGCTTAGTTAGGCACATGATTCTTTTATCAAGATAACTTTCATATGTCTGATCTTCAATTGCCTTTACCAATTTCAAGGTTGGCAATTCTAAGGTGATTGGTATCTCAGCATTGATACCATAAAGAAGTTGAAAAGGAGACATACCAATTACCCTCTTTGGTATGATTTTATTTGCCCATAGAGCATCAACCAATGCTTTATGCCATGTTCTTTGATTGTCATCTGCTAGCTTCTTGATAATAGTTACCAGATTCTTATTGCTGGATTCAGCTTGTCCATTCCCTTATAGAAAATAATCAAAAGAGTGAGAGAGTGTAATTCCATAATGGAAAAAAAATTGTGTAATCTCTTGAGAGGTGAAACAAGCTGCATTATCAGTAATAATTTTGATTGGAACTCCAAACTTGGAAATGATATTCTCTTTGAGGAAGTTGCACACAACTTCTAAAGTAGCATGCTTAGTTGGGATTGCTTCTACCCACTTGGTGAAATAGTCAGTTGCTATAAGGACATAATCATGTAAAACACTTGAAGATGGGTTTATATTCTCAATAAAATCAAGTCCCCATTACTAGAAAGGTTCTTCTATGATCACTGGCTTGAGAGGCATAGTAGCTAACTTGGGTCTTCCAACAAATTGTTGATAGAGTTCACATTTCCTCACCCACTTATGTGCATCTTGGAAAAAAGTTGGCCAGTAATACCGGCTCGAAGAATCTTGTAAGTAGTCATAAGAGCAGAAAAATGTCCTCCATAGGCTAGATTGTGAAAATATTTCAAAGCTAGCTTTGTTGCTCTTTGACTACACAGCAAAGGAATACTCCATTTATGCTTCTCTTGTACAATCCATTGTCCCAAAGGACAAAATTGGTAGCTTTCAACTTGATATTCCTCCTTTCTTTGTAAGACAAATGAGTAGGACATTCATTATAGGTAAGGAAATGAATGATACCTGAATACTACTCATTGGTAGTGGAGATAAAAAGGACTATTGGTGTCTCTTCCACTTTAGTTTCTTCATGATGTGTGTCTTCTGGCTTATTGTCAACAATTAATTAGCATAGGCCTTTACCCCTGACTAGCTTTGTTAGCTTGATGTCTAGATCAAAATCTTAGATCTTTGTAATCTAATTACCTCTTTTTGTGCCAAACTCCTGCTGAGTTAATATAGACTTGACTGTAGTGTCAGGAACTAACGAAATAGTGTGTGAATTCAGAATATAGAAGCAAAAATGTTTGACTACTTTCACCAAGGCATAAGCATGCTTCTCTATATTTGAATACTTCAGCTCATGGGTTTTGAGAGGGAAACTCATAAAAGAGATATGATATTCCATACCTTCCTTGTCTTGTTGAACAAGAATTGCTAAAAGAGTGTGTTCAAATGCATAGCTGTATATGATGAAATCTTTGTTGTAATCTAGGCAAACCAAGGTAGGGGCGTGAGCAATGGTGGTTTTGATATTCTAAAATTCTGATTTGCCTTCTTTAGTCCAGCTGAAGATGGTCTTCCCTTTCATCATGTTCACAATGTGTCTAGTCTTCTCAGCAAATTTGGGGATGAATCTTCATAAGAAATTCACCTTTCCAAAGAAAGAATGAACAATGTTCTTACTTATAGGCAAATTAAGTTATTGAATAGACTCGAATCTATCTGAGTCAATATTTATGCCTTCTTTGGACACAATGTGTCCAAGGAGTTTCCCTTATGTTACTCCAAAAATAGACTTCTTAAGATTTAAGGAAATACCATTCTGGCGACAGCACTCCAGCACTTGTTGTAAGTGGTGTACATGATCAGATCAATGCTTTGAAAAGATAGTCAAGTCATCAAGGTATACCACTATGAATTTACCAATCTCATCTTTAAAATCCATATCCATAGCTCTCTAAAAGGTAACACCAACATTTATTAAACCAAAAGGCATTCTCTTATATGCAAATGTACCCCAAGGTGTGGTGAATGTAGTCTTGTGTTGGTCTGCTTCACCAACTTCAACTTGATTATATCTTGAGAAGCCATCCAACATTGATAACATCTCTGAACTTGTCACTGTTTGAAGCACTTAATCCATAATTGGCAAAGGATAATTATCTTTCAAAGATGCTTGATTCAGATTTCTGAAATCTACACAAATGTAAATTTCACCATTCTTTTTCCTTACAGGCACTATGTTTGCAATCCATGTGGAATGATGGATTGGAAAGATGATTCTAGCATTTAACATTTTTTGTATCTTAGACAAAATAGTACCTGATATTTTTGGATTATACTGTCTAGATTTTTGCTTGTATGGCTTTGAGTCGGCCTTGAGAGGAATGTCATGGCAGATTTCATGTGGTCTGAGAGACTTTAAGTCTTCATAAGAATATGCTAAGACATCTATGTATTGACAGAGTAAAGAGATGAGCTTGAATCTTTCTTCAAGGGTGCAACACTTACCAATATTGACCATCTTGGGATTTTCTTTAGTAGTCAAATTCACTTGATCAAATCCCTGAGAGAAACTCGAGTCTGTTTGCTATTTTTTGATGAATCTATCATGATTTTCAAAAATTTTTTCAAGAGAAACTAGGCCTTTGGGAATCTTTTTTCCTTTCAGCTATAATAATTCTTCATTTATATCTAAACTGGATTCAGAGATAGATTCATTCTTTTGAGATTCACTGCCATTAAAATGTAGTTGTTCAAAATTACCTTTTCATTCTAGGAAGGCAATGATTTGATGGTCATCATTGAATACTTGCCAATGATCAGCATTATCAAGAACACTTGGTCTATAGACCAGCTCAATAGTATACCTATCTTTTTTAAAATTTGAATGAGGAACTAAGAGAGTTCTTGAAACATCAAATGCATCAGCTCTATCATTAGACTCTCTGGGTATAGCAGAAACATTGAAAGCATCAAAGCTTTCAATTTGATCCCAAACCAAATTACGGTAGTGGTGTAATATTTCATTCTTTGTTTGGTATAGGTTCTTCACTTGAAAAACCACTAATTCAGCATCCCCTTTGGCATGAAGAAACTTGATGCCTTTGTCTTAAGCAGCCTTCATGCCAAGCAACAAAGATTCATAATCAGCTATATTATTAGTGTTGCTAAACTGTAATTTGTAAGATGAAGGGAACATATCTCTTTGAGGAGATATCAAAAAAATCCTAGCTCCTAAACCAGTAGAGGAATAACTACCATCAAATTCCAAAGTCCATATCTCATATGATACTGATTTTTATTTAGACTTTCCTTCATTAGAGATGGAGGATCCTTCTTGGTCTAAACTGCAGCCTACTAGTTTTTTTGTTGTTCTTGTTGAACTAATTATCGAGTTGACACTTTTAATAATTATATTAGGTGTTTCATGTACTTCATCTATGGATAGAAAATAGTTACCCATACTTGCGTATTCAAAAATAATTTGAGCTTTAGGGGCTGATGTCTAGGTGACCACATACTTTACTTCTTTTTCAGGGAACAACCTCTTCATTATGCCTTGGACAAGGATCCTTGCCTCAGAAAGATCCATGCTTATTTCTCCTCCCACATCTTTGATAAAATTTTGTCTAAGAAAAATGCCATTTAGATGTTGGGACATCAGCCACCAAGATAGTCATCTTGATTCTCTTATCTGGAAAGGCTGCAAATGTAAATTGGGCATCTTTGATTTGCCCCAGCAATGGTACTTGCTTGTTTTCCATGGAAAAACATCTCCCAAATGTCTTGGTCAGTGTGAGACCAAGAGACTCAGCTACTTTAGCTGGCATGACATTATCAGATTCACCTAAGTCTATAATATAGTTACTCAAGTTGTGGCCATTAATTAACATGGAAACATAGAAAAGTTCTATTTTTCCAAGAATAGCTGGGGGAGTAATGACCAAATTATTTGGAATAGGCGTGTTCATTGGAGAATCAAGAGTTACCTTTTTAGCCTTTTGTCTTATAGGGATGGTTTGGTTTTTAACATATTGGACCAGCTTATTCAATTAATCAAGATTGGACTATAAATATTCAAACTCAGAAATTTGTATTTTTGTCTTTTTGACATGATCGATTATGTCAAATGGCTAAATCGAGCCAGGTACAGAGAAAGGTACTTCAACTTTCTAAATTTTAGGAGGGATGGGAGGTGGGCTAGTTTGCAAATTTGAATTAGAAGGGGAAGGCAAAATTGATGTATTTGCCTTTTGGATGATTACTAGATCCTTTGACTGAAAAGGTAGAATGGTTCCACATTTAGCAATCATGACTGTTGGTTGCGGTTGCTCTTCTATCTTCTCTTTATCAACCTATTGGACTAATTGGTTTTTAGACCTGGTAAACACTATGTATGATCCATCAAAAGCTTCTCCTTTATTTCTGAGTTCATCCTAGTAATTTAGGAAAATAATGTGGGAGTCACCAACTGATTCTTCTTGATTGTCTTCAAGGAGATTAGCATCATTTTCTTGATTCAATTTAGGATGGAAAGAGAATTCTGATTCTGATTCAAGATATCCCATTGCTAAATTGGTTGGAGGAACTTCTAGGGCAAGTTTCCCTTATGGGGGAGGAAGGTGATTCTGTTGCCCTTGATTCATGGCAGCATTGCCTTGATATGACTGATTTGAGAATGTCCTTCTGTATGAAGGAGCAGAAGACATTCCTTGAGCCATTTACTTTTTGAGAGCAAGCAACTCATTTGCTAATTTTTGCACCATTGGATCTATGGTGCCTGTAGATGCATATTCAAAAGATGATGAAGCTCTATTTCTATTTGGATCTCTTCTTATCTTCCCTACTAAGATGAGATCATCTTCTACTTTAGTGGCCAAAAGTTGAGCTGCAGCAAGATCTATTTGACTAGCACATCTCAAGAGAAAACTTACTTTAGGTAGCTGAGAATTAATGAAAAAGCATTTGAGATTCTCAGATGTAGGTTGAACAGTTACAGGGATTTTGTTTCTTAATTTTTCAAATTTGGCTATGAAGTCTCTCATTGGTTCATGAGGCTCTTTTTTCATCTATGTAAGTTGAGCCAAAAGTGTATGTGCATCTTCTGCAGGTTTAAATTTGGCTTCAAACTTAGCTTTGAGAGTATTCCAATCTGTTACTGACTGAGCCTGTAGATGATAAAACCAATCTATAGTAGCACCTTGTAATGTTTCCACAAAAATACTAACTGCTAAATCTTCAAATTCTACTCTGATTACCCCACAAGCTATGCTGAAAGCTACAATGTGCTCATTAGGGTTAACTTTCCCATCACCATAGAATTTGGGGAAGTTCTTCCTTAAACTGCATGGAAGCTCATGTAAAGGTGGAGTAAGATTGAGAGGACCAAAATCATTACCCCAGGGGCCTTGAACTACCATTATAGGATTATGAAAAGGAGGGATAACAAATCTTAGAGGGGTAATTATAGGCAAAGCTTTATCAACAACAAAAGTAGATACTTTGTCTGGCAACGGAGATCTGACTTTAGTAGGAGGAAAACTCTTAGTTCGTTGGAGATGAGATGATGAAGGAAACAAATCAAAATCACTTTATTGTACCAACTCGAATACAGGGTCAATGATACCTTTAGCCCTTTGGCTTCGTGTATACCTTGAATCTACCAGATTGTGAAACAAAAGTGGAAAAGAATTGACCTTGCTTCAGTTAAAGCTCGAGGCTTTAAATTGTGCGTTCTTTCCCAGTTAGTGTGGAGGTGAATGGATAGATTATAAATGGATAATGGATTTTATATCCCTAGTGGAGTCACCAGAATATATAATGGATAAGGGTTATAATGATAATGGGTAAGACACAGGTGATGTTTCAATCTAAAACTTGAGGTTCCAAAGTACACAGAATTATGTATATCCCTAGTAGAGCCAAAAATTATTGGTTGAATATTTTGTCGATCAGCGTACTGATAAACAAAATAGGTCTGATCAGCCAAAGTAGGAAGATTAGTCATGAAAATGTGTATTTTTACCACATCAAAAGGGGGCTAATCTCTCCTCTCATCAAGGGTAGGTTCCCTATAGGTATGCTATATATATATATATATATATATATATATATATATATATATATATAGAAAATAATACTCAAGGGTAGGACAAATCATCCATCTCTCTTTTTTTAGAGATGATGCGTGCAGTTCAAAGGAAAAATCTCAAGGGAAATGATAGACAACACTCCTCTTCTTTCAGAAGTACTATTCAACAAGCCACAAGAATACTACTGGTAGTAATAGCAAAATGTAACAAATGATGTAATGACCAACAAATTGAGATGCAACACAAAGTCTTCACCTAGATTGCTCAAGAGTAAGATACGAAGGACAATGAGGGCACAAAGTTGCCCCAAGGTCTTTTACATAGAAATGAAAATAAAACACACTAAAGGCAATTATGGGGGCACAAAGTCTCTCCACAATTGACTCTTCAGGACACCTTCTTGACTGTTGTCATTAATTCTACTTATTGAATTAAAGGAATAGAAGATATATTGAAGAAAAAGACATAAGAATAGTTTCCTCAACAACAAAGATATTACAACACAAATTCTAAAAAACCACTTGCTTTCTTATTCTAATAAAAAAATATGATAAACAAATTGAGCTCAAAGTCTTAGAAGTGCCTTTCAATTTGGGTAGAGTTTCATTTTGATTGTCAAAAAAAGATCTATTTACAATAGAAGAGAGTCCCTTATATAGCCTCTTCAAGAAGGACTCGAGAATAGTAACACATCATGTTGCATTAGAATTTGTTAAGAAGACAAGCTAGAACTTAGAGGCATTTACCCATTTGATTTTATCAATGCAGAGAAACAAATCACGCTGTAACTTTTAATGTCCACCTGGCGATCTGATCCTACCTTCATCATTCCTCCTTTTCTAGTTAATTAAATTAGGTCCTGGATTCAATTTTTTGTTCTGTTCCTTCCTCACTTTCTATTGGTCTTGACCTTTAAGTCTATGAATGCATTTAGGTCTGTAGATTCAAAGGATCAACAGTTAATTTGCTATCTTGAATTTGATGTCTTAGGGCATGTCACCCCTTGGTCCTTCTTTGGCTTTTCTATTTGGCACTTTCTTAGATTGAGCTTGCCCTTTTAGGCCTTAAGAAATGACCCACTTTGGGTGTCGAGAAGAGCCCCTCAAAAGGGTATCTACCATTCGGGCAGTCTTTGAATGGCCTTCGGGCTTCTTCGAGTGACCCTTTGGCTTCAAGGAAGTATTCTTCAAATTGGCAGCCGAGAGTCCCCTGCAAGGGCACCTACCCTTTAGGGTCCTTTGATGGCCTTTCATAAATTCCTATGGATAATTATCATGGGTATTTTCCCTGGGAAAATTCTCGTAGACAATTCCTGCAAACAAATTGTCTGCAAAAATTTCTTGTAGACAAAAAGTCTGTGAAAATTATTCTATTTGCCATATACGTGAATTCCTTCAGGATTTACTCCCGTGACTTCTCAAAATTCTTTTAGACTTTTTGTCCAAATGAATTCCTTCAAACAAAAAGTCTAAAGTAATTGTGCCTTAGACTTGCCTTAGTCTTTTTGAAAATGACCCTTTCAAAGGGTATTTTCATTGACCAAGTGCCCTCCACAAGGGCACTTGTCCTTTGGGAGGATCTTTGAACTTTTACATTAGATCACTCCTTTTGAACCAAGCTGTTGAACCACTCTATTAAACCAAGTCTTTGAACCTCTTCATTGAACCAAGGCTTTGAACCTCTTTGTTGAACCAAGGCTTTGAACCAACTATTGAACTGTTTGATTGAACCGCTTGGTTGAACCAAAATGGTTCAAGCTGATGAACCCTTTGTTTGAACCAACTGTTGAACCTCTTTGTTGAACCAATCGGTTAAACCAAGCTTTGAACCAAAATGGTTCAAGCCAATGGTTCAAGTCGATGGCTTAATTGAATGAACCAAGTTGATGAACCACTCTATTAAACCATAAGATGTTGAACCTCTTCATTAAACCAAGACTTTGAACCAAAATGGTTCAAGCCGATGGTTCATTTGATTGAACTGAAGCAATGAAATAACTGTTGAACCAAAAGACATTGAACCAAGTTTTGGTTCAATGGTTTAAACAAAGCCTTGAACTGATTAATGAACCATTTGATTGAACCAAAGGATGAACCAATCCTAAAAAAGAAGCCTTTGAACATGTAGAATTAAACTTGCCTACAGAATCCGTAGAAACCAAGTCCATAGTTTTCTCTAACCTTGAAAGAGTCTGTAGATTTTAACCTATAAAGCCCATTTAACTTGACCTGCAAAGTCCATAGATTTCCTCTTCCTATTGAGTCCGTATATTTTCTCTTCCTGTTGAGTCCGTAGATTCAAGCCTGCAGAGTCCATAGAATTAATACTGCAGAGTCCATAGATTTTTGAGAAGCTTAAAAAATGAGGAATTTGAATGCCCAAGACAAAATTTGAAAAGGGAAGAGACAATTTTGGTCTTTAGGACCAGAATAGTTCAAATTTTGTTCCAAAAATGAGTGATATTTTTGGGGGACAACACCATTCACAAAAACTTTCATTTTTTCCTTTGGTTACACCCACATGCCTTTGACAACATGCTTAGAAGGTTTAAATTGTCAACAATAGTGATTATAAGGACTAATAATTGACTAAGGCCCATAATATAATTCATGCATGGGAAATATTATCTCAAAATTAATCTTAATTTTGACAAAATTACCTCAACTTTTTATAAAAATCTCTTAGACACTACAAAGAGCCCAAAAATAATGCAAATAGGCCTTACAAGGTTTTGATAAAAACATCACATATTGTAATTATTGTCACTTGGATTTGAATCATTTTAGGAGATGTCTCAACTCTCCTCATCCAAGTGGAATAATTAAAACAACACTAGGCTTGTGGGTAGCTTAAGGATGAGATGAATCTCTAGATAGGGCTAGCTCCCTTGATGTACCACTTTAGATCATAACTACACCTAAAATTTAGGTGGGGGAAAGGGAGAGAGAAAATTTAAAGAAAACTATCCTATGTATTATTCTATTATTAAATTTTTAATTATTCTATCCAAAAAAATTTATCCCTTGATCTTATGCATAGACCCCCAAACATCAACAAAACCTAAGATAGGGTTGTGCAAAATGGACTTTGTGCAAGAATTTCATATGTGGAATGACGATGCATGATTGGAACCCTCTCTTTAATTTTTATAATAAAATGAGTGTATTTGATATTTTTTACACCATGATTATAAAATTACAAATATTTTCCAACTACTATGACCCATTGTTAGGCTTGACTTGTGAATTGACTCTATTTATGCATTTCTCTTGCCTATATGTATAATTTACACATCTAGAGCTGATTACATTGATATAAGGTCTTAATTAAAACAATTAATTCTATACAATATTAATTTTATTCACCTATACCATGAATTTTCCTTTCCAAAACCTAGACAATTCATCAACTAAGTTATTATCAGTTGTAGGTGAATGTCTAGGCTGCATACAGACTATCTCTATCTCCGTATGTGAGAATATGGTCCTAAAATGTCATAAATAACTCCATGATTATTATTTAATTCATAAAATAAGGTTTAAATACTCAATAATTTATTCAAAACATGCTTTAGGCCTTCTTTCTTCCTTGTGACTTATAAGATTGTGTCTTTTGCCTTAAGCTTGGCTATAGGTTCTCATTACTTGTTTATAAGACTTAGAAAGTGTTTTGGATTCAAATGATAAATAATATAACTCATTTATTCTTGATACATAATTACATGATAATATAAGAGGACAAATCATAATCTAACAACCAATTTATGCATCTTTGCACTTTTAGGCCTAGTTGGTTGTAAGTGAGCACTTCCATGGAGTTAGGCACAACTGTAGGTGATTACTAGACTTTGAAACATATATCACCAAATAATCATTATGGTCTTTATGCCCTTTGTAATTCCTCTCACCCCATCATGTTTTAAAAACATGGAAACATGTCTTGGTTTTGCAAGATTGGGTGAAAGGGTCTCTTTAGGATCAAAATCTTGTAGGTGATCATTGCCTAAGAATAATGACTTAAGGAGTATCTTCAAGCCTTATAATAGTTGACCTCCACTAATATTTTATCCTCAAAACATTTCAAATTTAATCATATATGTGAGAGATACAAGTTTTTGTCCCTAATATGCATCAAACCCTTTGATAACCCTACTTCAAGATATCAACAAAGCACCTCAAACCTCTATTTTCTCATTTTAGGGAAAAGGTCCCTATATACTATAATTTTGTGTTTTTGAGCATGGTTATCCATCGTGTTTGCCAATATATCTTCTCCAAAAGGTTTTTCATGATCTATAAAATCAATAATACTCTAAGGGAGGGTTCATCATGCTTCAATTCCCCATATGACACCTTAGATTACTATCAAGAACCATCTGTAGGTGGCTATCTTAGTGTATACATGTAGTAAGGTGTAAATATGGACAATAACATTATAATTGGACTTCAATGTGTTTTATATATATTTAAAACCTAAAAATTCAATATTCACACCTTAAATAGATTGAAACCACCACTAAGTCTCCTATCATAGTATGATGTCATCATGGAAACCCTGTAGGTGAAGATGGAGTTGTATGCAGGCAAGAGACTATGTTAAGTGCTAAAAAAGTTTCCTTATGTTATCCATACATGATTTGATTGAATTAAATTGATAAATCATAGGATAAATATGTTTCTACCACCATATAACTCTTGTTCACTCTTTTATGAATGTTTTCAAGCTTTAACATAGCCCATCAGATGACTATATATGACAATCATATAGTAGACTAACTACCTAGCATTTTATGATTACATCCTCATGAAAATTTAATAAGAGAATGAGGTTTAAATAATTTATATTTATATGGAATTTAAAACATTTAAACAAACCTATCATCACCTTCAGAATTCATTCTCAAAGCATGGAGATCTAAAAATGGTGAAAACATGCCTGTTATATAGAAAAGTGTCTTCTCTTGTAACCTGAGATACTTGGCTCATGTAAACATAATGAAAAGTTAAAAAAACATGGTAAACATGAGGGGATATATTAAACATAATCTATAAACCATATAAATAATTATATTATATGAAACTACTCAAACCAAGGAAAAAACTATAGGGTATATAGATTAGCAAGTAAAAAAACATAGTCAACTTCATGAGGATGTTTATTAAGGAAAAGGATACCATTATTAGAAATATTTTTATGTAAATTAATCTATATTAGTGTGATTTCATCTCCCAAATTTGTTTTACCTAGAAGTTCTCCAACTATCCATACCAAGTACAAACCTGAAGACTAGTTCTGTGTGCCTAGAAAGGTGAAAAAGGAGTAGAATGGTTTCAAGAATTTTTTAGAACTTAAAAAGTGTTTAAAGAACTTATATTGATATAAATAATATTAATATTCATTCCATGACCTTATTCCATGTGTCACACTTCCCTATGGGTCGTACAAGTGCCAAACTCTTCTCTTTTCCCAAGAAAACTACTCTTTCTTTTGAAGCACCTAGTAATTTCAGTTATAAATAGTTACCTAAGACATAGTAGGACACATGACATGTGACATAACCTTTTTAAACCTTTAAATTTCACTAAGAGGCTATAAAACTCATTAAATGCTCTATTTTGACCCCTAAAATGACTTAAAATGATATTAGGACTAAAAAGACTAATGATCAAGGTTAATGTGATATGGAATAACATAAAAGGATATAAAATATTTAACTTCAAAAAAGACTTTAATATTTTCAAAATACCTTAAATTTTTCTAATAAACCTTAAGTTATTCTAAAAGGACCAAAAAATATGACTAAAATACCTTAAACAAACACTATCAATCCTGATGTAGAACAAAAGGTGATTGGGAATAGTTAACATTGTTGGAAACCTATGTAATTATATTTATACTAAGCAAAGGACCAACTAATTTATGGATTCCATTGGGTATGGAGTCATAGGAGTCTCATCATAATCTGATCTAAAAGTGTAACCATGGTTGTAATGACTCTTGAATCAACCCTTTTGAAACTGAAAAACCTTCTCAACTCTAAAAAAAAAAGAAACAACAACTAAATGTGCCAAAAAACTTAGAGGAAATGACAAAAATAACTAACAATGTGCATAAATCACTTGGAGGAAAATAAAACAACCTACTATGTACAAGAGTGAAATAAATCCTTAATAGCAAAGCTGGAGGAATATCCTATTAACTGGGATAGGTAACTATTTACCACTCAACTTGGAGAGCTGAAAGGAATTATTATGATTTTATCTAGAAATCATGTATGTTCCACTCCACATAGATTCAAACTTGGTATGCCTTCTAGGCTTAGTAATCTCCTCATCCCACTTGAGAACAAGGTGTCTTTCTTTGAATGATTTTAAAACTTCCCTTTTTTTAAAATACTTCTTCACTTGAGCTAGGTGAAGATATATTATACACATTTCTTGGTCTATAACCTCTTCTAACTTATTTATACAAATTTGATTACCATGGCATTTTAATCTATCATTTTGAGTTGGTTAATGAGTTCTAGACCTGGGGATTCAAGGGATATATGTAGTCTTACCTCTATACCATATACAAGCATATAAGGTGAGATACTAAAAATCCTTTTAGGTGTGTTTCTATTATCCCATAAGTTTTTTTTTTACCTTTGTATGCCATAACCTTTGGTTCTCCTCCATGGGCCTCTTGATAATCTTGATGAGATTCTTATTGGTGTATTCTACCACTTAATTCCTTTGGGGGTAGTAGTTAGAGGATGTTAACAAATGGATACTAAGCTTTACTTCCTACTCACTTATACTAGTTCTAATAAATATAATTGAATTATTATAAATTATTATGGAAGGCATTCCAAACCTAGTAACTACACCCTCATTAAATTCCAATACACTAGTCTCATTTGATTCTTTGAGATCCACTGCTTATGTCCACCTTATAAAGTAATTAGTATCTATAAGAACCCAATTATGACCCACACTTGAAGGTGGTTTAATCCTCCCTATAAAATCCAAGCCCCATTACATGAAGGGTTGCTCTACCTGTATGGGCTGGAGAGGGAGGGATGCTATTTTTTCTTACATATAAATAAGGCACACTTCTTAACCCATGCATAGGCATCTATAAATAAGTTAGGCTAATATTATCCTACCCTCATTATATTCAAATTTCTAGTTATTAGAGATAAACGTCCTCCTAATAGCCCATTATGGAACTCTCCTAAAATACTATCAATATGATTTGTGTCATTACATCTTAAGAGAACACTATGGATATCTTTTATAAATAATATGCTATCCATAAGAACATAAGGAATAGATTTTAGTATAAAATACCTCAGTTTATCTTTGTTTAAACCTTGAGGGCACTCACCTATTTGAAATAAGTGGACCATGTCATGAGTCTAAATTTTAGACAATGAAGTTGTAGCTGATTATTGGCTACCTTGAAGCACTAGGACATCATTCTTATCATCATGTAAATCTGAAGCTAGCTTCTCACATAGACTTTTAACCCTTACCAACTTTGTGAACTTGATTTCAACATCATACTCCATTACTTTTATGATATAACCTACCCTCTTTTCAATCAAATCCTTACTTAAGAAGAACTCTTTGACACTTGGGATGTGGGACCATTAAATGAACCTTATTGTTATAAATCAAGTATTTAAACATTTTGATAATCCTTATAACAATAATTAATTGCCTTTATACAAAGGATTATCTTACCTCATACTCTTTTAAGACTTGAATAAATAATGTTATTATTTTCTCCATACCTTCATTATTTTTTTGTACCAACATGGCTGAAATAGTATCAATACCTCCAAAGGCATATATGGTGAATTTCTTGGTAAAATTAGGATCTATGAGGGCAGGGTCTTTTTATGTAACTTTACTAATTTCTTTAAACTATCCTTTCCATCTTTAGTCTAGCTGAAAACCTTATTATTCTTCAATATAGAGGTTAGTGGTTTCACAAGATTGGAAAAATAAAATATAAACCTCCTTATAAAATTGACTCTCCTTAAGATTTTTTGCAATGCTATTTTGTGATTAGGCAAGGATAATTATAGAATAAACTTACTCTCTTAGGATCAATTAAAAATCCTCTTAAGGAGATAATATGGCCTAGAAGCTTGCCTTTATAAACTAAAAATATACATTTTTTTAGGTTAAGTGAGATCCCAAACTGCCTTTACATGTTAAAAACTTGCCTAAGATGAGATAAATTATCATTAACATGCTTAGAGAATACTATAATAACATCAAGATAAATAAGTATTATGTCATTGATTAGTTACTAAAATGCCATATCTATAGCTCTCTAAAAATTATCTCTCACATTAGACAAACCAAAAGGCACATTATTGTATACGTAGGTCCCCCATTTTGTAGTGAAGTCTATCTTAAACTAATCATCTTTTTGAACCAAAATCTGATTGTAACTAGAATAATCATCAAGAAGTGAAAAATGTTCTGAACCTATCACCATTTACATAATTTACTCCATAGAAGGTAATGGGTAGTGATATTTCAATGAAGCTTTGATTATATCTCTAAAGTTGACACACAACCTTATTTCCCCATTTTCCTTCCTCATAGGAGTTAAGTTTTCAACCCAAGTTTAATGCTTGATGGGAAAGGTTATATTAGCCTCTATTAACTTAGTCAATTCCTTCTTCATGAGAGGCTCTATCTTTGGATTTATAGGCTTTTATTTTTACCTAACTAGCTTAGAATTTGGATCTAAATCTATGGTGTATTGTGTTAGGATAGGATCAAATCCATTCAAGCCACTATAATCCCATGCAAATATACCCTCAAACTCTTTACAAAGTTTAACATCATTTTTAGTAAATATCTTTCCAACATTGAGAAGCTTGTACTTGAAGATAATGATTTTATAATAGTGATCTTGATTGATGGTTAGTTCATATTATCTCTTCTAATATGATCATCAACATTGAAAATGTATTCAAGTGTAACCAAACCTTTTTGTAGTTTGTTTACCCTCAACTAGATGATCTGTTATTCATATTTATACTATACTTTTTCTTGGCTTTTAGCTCAAAAATCAACTTCTTGTAATAAATTTATTATTTTTGGGGCATCTTAAAATACCTACCAATTTTTCTTATTATCAAGTACAACTAACCTTACAATAACTTTAATATGTTGTTGTACTTTGTTTCTTTTGACATCTTTAGGAATGTCAAACTGTGCTCCAGTTATAGCTAGTTTATTATTTTCTCTTGGGATGGATTGGATGTTGAATGCTTCAAAATTATCTATAATATCCCATAATATATAATTTTAATATTTAAACAAGTCATTTTTAGTTACATTTGTCCTTTTTACATGATTTATCACCAACTCACTATCACCAAAAAATTGTAGCTACTTTATACCTCTCTTTCTAACCCATTAGAGACCATGTATGAGAGATTCATACTCATCTAAATTATTTGTTCAGCTAAACTAAAATATTAGAGTAGAATAATAATTATCCTTCATGGGATACATCAACATGACACCTCTTCCTGCTCCATGCCTACACTCAGATCCATCAAAGTACATTTGACACACTCCACTATCATGCTCATTTGACTTAACAAGGTTTAAAATGAGAGAGTATTATCCATGTAAACAATATGTACCTAAACCCACCTCTTTAATAAAATATCAAAATCATGATATTCATCTCCCCACTTATCAAGCAAAAAATTAGGTATGCCTTCAACATGAGTATTTAGATGTTGGATAACAAGATTGTCCTCTTGGTTAAAAATTGTATAATTGGCATTGATGGCACTTGGCACATAAGGTTTTATATGATTTTTGAAAATAGGTTTAGAACTTATGGTGAAATTATCTCCATACCTAGTCTTAGAAATATTTTTGGACTAATTAGATAATATATATCCTCTAATCTTGGCTGTAAAATCCCTAGAAAGACACAAAATAAAGTATGGATGGGAGGTCAATTATGAAGATATCTTAAGAAATTAATAAATTTGAGCATGCATATAAAGTAAGGATCAATCCATTAATGACACCAACAATATTTATGGCTATTACATCCTTCTATATAACTCCTTTAGAAAGAGGTTCATACTCTAGGCCAAGCTTGTCAACTATTTGCTTAGGTAGGACTGAACTATTGGATCCTAAAGCTATCGTGTAATTATGGACTAAATGGTTTCCAATTATCAAAAACACATATAAAATATGGGGTTTGACACCTTTAATTGGATATTCATACTTTGGTTGAGGTGTGTTTCTAATGACAAATTTTGGTTGCTCTTTTGATGACCCATTTGATATACTAAGGTTAGACAAGGTAGCTTGTAAAAGGTCTTTTTATCTAGGGATAAACAAAGACTCCCACATGGATATATTCACATGTGTTTTATTTTTATGCTCAAGAATATAAAATCGAGTATAAATAAAATTTTGTTGTACCTTAGAAACAACAACACCTTCTTACATATGGGCTATTCTTTACTTCCTGAAGTCTATTTTTTCTAAATTTCTTGCACATTTTGAGCTGAAGTAGGACTAAAAAACCATTGGGACATTAGAAAAGACTGAATAAGACCTTTATCAATTGATTTTTCCACTTTCATATTTATTTTATTTGACTTTTTATTGCTACCATAAAGATAAAAGATTGATTTTGACCTTGCAACTGATTCACTCAATAAAACTCTTCCCTTTGCCAATTTAAAAGTGTAACATCATTTTGTATTATCTCTTGAGAATCCTCTTGATGTGATAATACTTCAAATGGTGTGATTTGTGGAAACAAGTAATTTTAGATCATTAATGCTTGGTTTGGGATGCTATTTAGATTAGTGGTTTAGTTGTGGGCTTGGTCGGATGGAAAGCTCCACCCATAGTCCCATATTAAGCTATTTTTAATAGGAACTAATTCCTAGTATTAGAAGTAATGGGATTTAATGATTGATAAATCTTAGTAGAATTGATTTGACCTTGGCCTTGAAAATTATTCTAAAATAGTGTCATATTACATTGATAAGATTGATAAGGTGATGAGAAGTTGCTTGATAAGGCTTATAATTTTATGTTTGTTACCTCTTAAGAGTCATTAGTTCTTTGATAAAGGTTTGAATAAGTCTATTTACACATTTCAAGTCATTGGATTGGCTTGGACAACTTTGTCTTGAATTATTGGTTGGCTAGTTAGTAATAGACTATGTGTTATTACAAGTATTTAAGGTGGCATAAAGGGTTGTATTTATGGAAATATAGTCATGGGATGCCTTGGTGAAATAATTTTAGCTTATATGAGATTATTATCAGCCTTAATGGCTACCTCATAAGCATTGGGAAGTGTTTTTCCACTATAAATTGAATCATTACTAAAATATCACTTTTCAATAATCTTAAATAATACAAAAAAGTATATTCAAGATTAGGCCTTACAAATTTTGGGATTCTATCCCATGTTCTATGGAATATTAAATTAAAATCAATCTTATAATCATGTGGTGCTCTTTTGATATAGGTCAATTACTCCACCAAAGACAAGTGATCTAATTTATCTTTAAACTGCATACACAATGCTTCTCCTAGCTAATCCCAAGTGCTAATGGAGTTAAATAATTAATCCTCTATACCACTAAAA